>CAUYQG010197520.1:0-11304 GCA_963574415.1 Tarsius wallacei | reverse complement strand
AAAAATTAGCCGGGCGTGGTAGCACGCGCCTGTAGTTTCAGCTACTCGGAAGGCTGAGGCGGAAGGATCGCCGGAGCCCAGCAGGTCGAGGCTGCGGTGGCCGGGAGCGGCCACTGCACTCCAGTCTGGGTGACAGAGTGAGACTCCAACTCAAAAAAAAAAAAAAAAAATTAAATTAAATATTACTAAATTTTTAAGAACTGTTTTTAAAAAGTATATATATACCAAAATGAAAATCTTTATCTTGTCCTCAACATTTTGCCTAGTTTCTTCCTGCTATGTATATAAAATCAGATGTCTTGCCATGGCCTAGAAGCCCCTTCGTGGTCTCGTGTCTGCCTACCCATGTAACCTATGCCTCTGCTCTACTGTCCTCAGCAAGCTGTCAGCCCCACTGAACTCTCGTTTTCTAAGATGTGCCAAGTTCATTCCTGCAGTAGGACCTTCGCACTCACTGTTTGCTCCGCCTAGAAAATGCTTCCCTCAGGTCTTCCCATGACTGCTTTCTCATCTTTCAGGTTTTAGCTCACATATACTTCTTCACAAAACCTGTCCCAGCCATATGGAAAGGGGCCCTTCTTGCCAGTCACTATAGTACCTTCATAGTACTTACCATGAGGCAGAGAGTATGTTTTTATATCTTTGCCTCCTGGAGTGTAAACTCCAAAAGAGGCAGGGAACGCTGCCATTATCTCTAGCATCATTGTAACAAGGACTCAGTAATTATTTGTTGAATGAATGAATATACCTTGAATCCCAAATTACTATTAAATATTCTTTCTGTTTATTTATTTTTAATACATAGGATTTTGGAGATGGAGGTGCTTTTCCAGAGATCCATGTGGCCCAGTATCCATTGGATATGGGACGAAAGAAAAAAATGTCAAATGCACTGGCCATTCAGGTGGATCCTGAAGGAAAAATTAAATATGATGCGATTGCTCGACAAGGACAGTCCAAAGACAAGGTAATCCTCTACTTTTTTTGTTGTTGCTGATAAATATTTTAGGAAGATTTTCTTTTTTTTAATTTTGTGGAAATGATTTCTTTCTTATTGTTTGGATTATTGTTAAAAGTAGCAGTAGCTGGGCATGGTGGCTGTAATCTCAGCTGCTTGGGAGACTCGAGTGGGAGGAGGATCACTTGAGCTCAGGAGTTCAAGACCAACCTGGGCAACATAGTGAGATATCATTTCTACAAAAGAAAAAAAGTTAGCCGAGTATGGTGATCCTTGCCTGTAGTCCCAACTACTCAGAAGACTGAGACAGGAAAATTGCTCAAGCCCATGAGTTCAAGGCTGCAGTTAACCCTGATCATGCCACTGCACTCCAGCCTGGGTGACAAAGCAAGACCCTGTCTCTAAGGGGAAAAAATAGTAGCAGTAAAATATACATAGGCTAAATTGAGTATTCAGCAATGACTTTTTATTTTGAAATCTCCAACTTGGTGATATCCTGTTATATACTTAGGGGTTTTACTTACTGGTTTTACTTTTTTTATTCCTGAGTTGGAGTCTCGCTGTTGCCCAGGCTGGAGTGCAGGGGCATGCTCATGTCCACCACAGCCTCGACCTGCTGGGCTCAGGCCATCCTTCTGCCTCAGCCTTCCAACTGGCTGGAACCACAGGTGTGTGCCACCATGCCTGACTTTTTTTTTCTTTTAATTGTAGAGATGAGGTCTCACCATGTTGCTCAAACTGGTCTCGAACTCCTGAACTCAGGCAGTCCTCTTGCCTCTGCCTCCCAAAGTGCTGAGATTACAGGCATGAGCCACCGCACTTGGCTTGGTTTTATTTATTTATTTATTTATTTATTTAAGTCAGAGTCTCACTCTGTCACCCAGGCTGGTGTGCAGTGGCATGCTCACAGCCACCTCAGCATCGACCTGCTGGGCTCAAGCGATGCCTCCGCCTTAGCCTTCCAAGTAGCCTGAACTACAGGTGCATGTTACCATGCCTGGCTAATTTTTTAAAAATATATATATTGTAGAGATGAAGTCTTACTATTGCCCAGGCTGGTCTCAAACCCCTAGGCTCAGGCAATCCTCTCGCCTCGACCTCCCAAAGTGCTGGAATTACAGGCTTGAGCTACTGCGCCTGGCCAGTTTTACATTTTTAAGACAATTATTTTCTGGTACCAACATTCTAAAAATGCTAGATTTTTAAAAAATATACAGTCTCAGAGCCCTAAAACATTAACTTAATTTTGTCTGTAGTCTCTTCTGATTCCATCATGTACTGAGTCCTTACACAGATATGTATTTTCATTTGAATATAACAAATTACACAGACTCCTTTTGCCCTAGATTAAGTGCAAAGCTGGTATTTGCCATCTGTATTTAGGATGCCCTGCTACAAAGTAATCCAGAGACAAAAATAAAATTCACTTAAAATAATCACATCACAGAGCAACTATGCTTAGGGCCAAGGAACTATTTTTAAGAAGACCTAGTTTTATTCCCTTGTAAATGAATACTCGAGATAGGAGTAATAGATCTTTGGAATTGATGACGTTGGGAAAAATACTTGGGCGCCTTTGGTACCTATCCTTACCTCTCCCCTCAGCTGTTTTCATTTTGCCATACATAATAGTCTTAACTACCTGTTCTTAGCGCCTGTATTATGACTGCTGAGCTTTTAGGGAAAACAATTATGCAATCATGCAAATGTATATTTCCTATTTCCGCTCAGTTCCATTGGTACTTCTGCCAAACTTTAATTTCTACTCCTGTCAGCCTGTCTCATCCTTAGCAGGTGACTTCTGCATCTATTTGAATATAAAGACTTGGGGAAAAATAGTCAGTTTTCTTATCCTGCTCTTGTCTTTTTTTCTTTGTTTCTGTAAGGAATTCCTCGGTCTGTCTAAGCCTAATGTTTCGATGTGTATTCTGATCTCAGCCCCTTCCCTTTTCTTCTCTAGCTGCCTCTATTAGTTTTATTCTTGACCGGGCATGGTGGCTCACACCTATAATCCCAGTTCTTTGGGAGGCCTAGACAGGAGGATAGATAGCTTGAGGCCAGGAGTTGGAGACCAGCTTGAGCAACATGACAAGACCTCATCTCTACAAAAAAAAAAAAAAAGCCTGATGTGGTGGCATGCACCTGTTTGTAGTCCCAGCTACTTGGAAAACTGAGTCTGGGAGGTCAAGACTGCAGTGAGCTGTGATCATGCCAGTGCATTCCAGCCTGGGCAACAGAGTGAGACCCTGACTTAGAAAAAAAAAAGTTATTCTTAATTCCTCTCAGGTCTTTCCCTGCTTTACCTTTGCTGGTCCTTCTTGTTAGCATCCAAATGTGCTTGCTTTTCTTATCTTCTGAAATAAAAACTTTTCCCTGAGTATCTATCCCCAGGGTTCCCTCAAGCTATTGCCTAATTTATACCTAATTTTCTTACTTTCCTTCAAGCTTCTTGCAAAAGTTGTTTTTGCCCTCTCTACTTCTTCACCTTTCTTTCACTCTTCAATTCACTGCAAATGACCTCCAGTTTGCTGATATGCTCTCTGGCAAAAAAATCTCTAACACTTTTGTTTCACACCAGTTTCTCTTTAGTGTAATTCACTGCTTCGCTTCAGTTGCACTCACATGTTGATGACTGTCTGCTCTGTGTCTCTAGCCCAGCTTTGTCTGCCGAGCTCTGGTCCTTATGGCTTATTGTCTACGAGAGCTAGTCTATCTAGAGTTCTCTAAAGTACTACTTAACCAGATTAAAAACTAAATACATAATTTTCCATGTAGTCTGCCTGTTGTATTCTCTTAACTCAGTAAATGGTGGTTATATCTTTCTAATTGCCTATTCTGAAAGCCTGGGAGTCTTTGTTTCTCCTTATTCCATTGATGTTTTAAAAAATTACACAAGTAGTATATTCTCATGGTAAAAGATACTGTATGTCCTATAAGTATGTACGGTCCTGCCTGCTTTTCTCCTTTACTCTTCAGAGGTAACCACTGATACTCCACTGATGAATATCTTCCCAAACTTTTATTGTGGGTGTAGATAGCTCTCACTTTGCATATATATGTATATACACACACACACTTACAGACTTTTTTTTTTGGCATGAGTGAGATTTTTAACTCATAATTTCCTTTGACTTGCTTTTTTAAAACTTAACCTGTTTTGAAGATTTTTTGTTAGTACATATGAATCTACTTCTTTTTTTTTTTTTTTTTTTGAGTTGGAGTCTCACTCTGTTGCCCAGGCTGGAGTCCAGTGGCACACATGCTCACAGCCACCCCAGTATCGACCCGCTGGGCTCCAGCAATTCTTCCGCCTCAGCCTTCCAAGTAGCCAGAACTACAGGCACACACTAGCATGCCCGGCTAGTTTTTTTTTTTTTTTTTTTTTGTAGTGACGAGATCTCGCCAAGTTGCCCGGGCTGATCTTGAACCCATGGGCTCAGGCAATCTACTCACCTCCGCTTCCCAAAAGGCTGAGCCGCTGAACCCGACCTGAGTCTACTTCATTTAAAAAAAATATATAGGATTGCATGGTGTGGTTATACCCTAATTCTGTTAAGCATTGGTGATTTTCATTTTTGTTTTATACACAGTGGCTCATTCAAGATCTATATACAAACATCTTTTTTGCATGTGACTGTTTGTATAAAATTTATATAAAATAACTTCTTAGGTATGGACCTACTGTGTCTAACTTCGAATGTGACGCTTACCACCAGTTGCCCTCTCTCTGTGTGTTGTCATTCTAGTTCTTGTTTCCCTCTGGCCCACCATCTCTAGTCATGAGGAGCCATCCCTCCTTAGCACTTCTCAGGTATGCTTTAGCCCATTTGCATCATAGTTCAAGACTGGAGACCAAGAATTTTGCCTGGGAATGTTTTTAAATCACTATCTCCGTTGGTTATTTTGTATTGAAAAATAGTGTAGAACTACTAAAACAGAATTGTTTATTTTTGGATTTCAGTATTTTGGCCATATAAGGTCTCTAAAGCATTGTTTTGTTTTGTTTTTTTTGTCTACAATGCAACCATAGAAATGAGCCCAAAACTGGTAGTTTATAGAATTACCTCTCAGCTTCATACAGTTTTTTTTGTTTTTCTGCTAAAAGTGGTAGATTTTGTTGTTGTTGTTGTTAAGTTGGAATCTCACTCCGTCACCCAGGCCGGAGTGCAGTGGCACGCTCATGGCCATCCCAGCATTGACCTGCTGGGCTCAGGTGACCTTTCCGCCTCAGGCTTCCAAGTAGCTGGAACTACAGGCCTGTGCTACCACGGCCTGCTAGTTTTTTGATTGTTAAGATGAGGTCTTGCCAAGTTGCCCAGGCTGGTCTCGAACCCATGGGTTCAGGCCTCCCTCTCGGCCTCCCAAAGTGCTAGTATTACGGGCTTTAGCCACCATGCTGAGCTAAAAGTGTTAGATTAATGCATGAAGTTTTAGAATGCATTTCCAAACATTAATTGAGTACCTGTTACATGCATTGGCATTTGTAGGGGGCTACTTTTTGATTGTTAGGGACCATCCTGAGCATTGTACAATGTTCAACATAGCTGACACTACCTATTAAATGCCAGTAGTGCTTCCATTGTCTTAACCAGAAACACCTCACACATTTACAAAGGCCCTGGTAGTTGGAGGTGGCAGTGGTGCCCTGTTTGAAAGCCACTGGTGGTTCTGTTTTAGAAGAAGTAAGAATTGACTACTTAATGTAAAAAATGGGATTTTAAAATTCATCATCAAGCTGGGTGTAGTGGCTCATGCCAGTACTCCCAGCACTTTGGGAGGCAGAGGCAAGAGGATTGCCTGAGACCAACCTGAGCAACTTGGCGAGACATCGTTTCTACAATAAATAAGAAAAGTGTCCGGGCCTGGTGGCGCGCGCCTGTGTTTCTAGCTACTTGGAAGGCTGAGGTGAAAAGATTACCAGCGCATTTTCCATTCTTGCTATTTCACTGTTACTACTTCTGAAGAACAGAAGTATAAGAGGTGTAAGAGAAGAATACAAAAGGATTTCGAGAGGTAATATTCTAGAACAAGTCTGCAGCTCTTGTTTTCTTTACTCTTGTGAAGTAAATACTATGTATGCGACTTACTGATACTACAAAACCAGGAGGAAAAAAGTTTTTTGGTATTAATCTTCGTAGAACTAGGTGCTTTTTTCCCCCTATTATTACCTGAGTGATAAATCTTGAAATAAAGACCTTGGTTTATACATTTTATCTTCTGAAGTAGTCATGTAAGAAATGTTACATACATGAATTACCTTTAAAAAAAGTCTTCAGCCATTCTCCCCCAAAATCCTCAATGACTTCAAACTGACTTCCCAATAAATTGTATGTTATTACTTTGTATAGATTTCACAAACTCTAGCTAAGCTTAAAGAATAGTGTTTTCCTACCTCACATGGTGAATATGTTGACGCGTTTATCGTTTTAGTCAATCTATTTTTTTGTCAGGTTTTGATAACAAAATACCTGTTTCACAGATGAGTTACTGCTTTATCTTGGACACAAAGCTCATCTGTGCTTCTGATACCTTCAAGCGTATATTTTATTTTTCAGATAACCCTACCCATCCCTTTTGCCTCCTGGGATGTACTGAGTTTCTTCAACACATGTAATTCTCAGACTATCAAAACTGGGGGTTTAGCTGGGCTCGGTAGCTCAGCCTATAATCCCGTGCCTTGGGAGGCTGAGGTGAGTGGATTGCCTGAGCCCGTGGGTTCGAGACCCGCCTGGGCAACTTGGCGAGACCTCATCTCTACAATAAATCAAAAACACTAGCCGGGCATGGTAGCGCACGCCTGTAGTTCCAGCTACTTGGAAGGCTGAGCAGAAGGATCGCCGGAGCCCAGTAGGTCGAGGCTGCGGTAGCCGGGAGCGGCCACTGCACTCCAGTCTGGGCGACAGAGTGAGACTCCAACTAAAAAAAAAACCCAAAAAAACCTGGGGGTTTTATAGTTAATTACCATGCAGGAATCTTGCTCTTCAGATGCCCTTCACTCAGCCTTGTGAGATGCCAGAATCTTATTGATGCTCATTTAAAGGGTTATTAACTTTGGAATACCCAAGTAAGAAGCAGCAAATGGCTCTTGTATGCTAAATTAGTATTGAGAGTTTATGTTGAACATACATGACTTCCCAGGAGCCATTACATAGGATTCCTTCCTATAATGATTGCTGTATAAAAGTGATTAACTTTCTATAGTCTTGGTATTTTTTTTTTAGAGCATTGTTATATAATTTTCAATTTCTGGTGGTATGGATTTTTTCCATCTTGAAAGGAAGTAAGACTTCTGAGTCCAGTTAGTAGCTATATGATCTTAATGTGTCTGAGGAGCCTCACTCTTCTCACTAGCATGAGCTTTAGATTCACTCTCAATAGAGGAGAGTGACACGAATAGCTCCCATATCAATAGTACATGTTTTATGCTAAGTCATCTGTACTTTTCTTCTCATTCCTGAGAAAAGCTAGCTAGGGATTTCAGTTTATAGTCATGAGGTAGCTCCTACCCCCCCATCTCCCCCCCCCCTCGCCATACCCCTGGAAATCAGTAGCTTATAGAAAGTTTTGTAGGGCCTAAAATATAAACACTTTTAGCTTGTAATAGAGCATCTCTAAAATTTATTCATTCATTTGTACAAAAAATATCTCCTGTGGGCCAGGCATTGTTACAGGCACTGGAGGCACCCTTAAGAGTAATACGGGTATAATCATTGTGCATACCTTGAGGGTTGACACTAAGGTTACATTTGTGTGTGTGTGTGTGTGTGTGTATGTGTATGTGTGTGTGTGTGTTTGTAAACCCCAGTGGCAGACAATAAAGTGCTCAATAAATATTAGCTAATTTTTTTCTTTTTTTTCTTAGATTAGAAAATACAGTTTATTGGGAAAGTACATTAGAGAGAGAGAGAGAGATAAGAAACAAGAGATTCACCTCTCCAAGGTAGGAGAGGGGTCCAAAACTTAGGAAACATGGCGGCCACAGCTCAAAGAGCATGTGGCCAGACCATAGCTTAGCAGAGCAATGGCATTTTTTCTTTTTCTGAGTTGGAGTCTTACTCTGTCGCCCAGGCTGGAGTGCAGGTAGCACGCACACGGCTACCACAGCCTCGACCTGCTAGGCTCAGGTGATTCTTCTGCCTCAGCCTTCCAAGTAGCTAGAACTACAGGCATGTGCCACCATGCCTGGCTAATTTTTTTATTTGCTGTAGAGATGAGGTCTCACCAAGTTGCCCAGGCTCGTCTTGAACCCATGGGCTCAGAAAATCTCACCTCGGTCTCCTAAAGTGCTGGGATTATGTGTGTGAGCCACCGCACCTGGCTAATATTAGCTAATTTATCAATCTTTTATTTTAGGCTTAATTATTTTTAATTTTATTTTTTAATTGTGGCAAAATGTACATAACATTTCTACCATTTTAATCATTTATAAGTGGACAGTTCTGTGGCATTTAAGTACATTCCCATTGTTGTGTAACCATCATCACATCTACCTTCACAGTATTTTTTGTATACTCATTAGATAATTCCCTATGCCCTTTCCACCCTGTCCCTAGGAACCACCATTCTACTTTTTTTCTTTCTTTTAGTTTTAGTAGCTTTAGAAGGAGAAATAGCTGGTTACATGGATGCATTGTATAGTGACAAAGAAGTCTGGGCTTTAAGTGTATCCCCCACCCCCACTTGTGCACATTGTATCCAATGGGTGATATTTCATCCCTCCACTCCTTCCCCCTCCCTCTTCTGAGTCTCCAGTGTCCATTATACCATTTTCTATGCTTTTGCAGATCCTTAGTTTAGCTCCCACTTATAAGTGAAAGTATGCAGTGTTTCGTTTTCTGTTCCTGTGTTAGTTCATTTGAAGGTTGATGTTCTCCAATTCTATCCAAGTTGCTGCAAAAGACATTATTTCATTGTTTGTTAATAGCTGAATAATATTCCACATATTATGTATATGTGTACACCATATTTTCATTATCCACTGATCAGTTGATGGGCATTTAGGTTGATTCCACTCCTTTGCAATTGTGAATTGTGCTGTGATAAGCATGCTAGTGCAGGTGTCTTTTTTGTATAATGACTTCTCTTCCTTATTAGTAGTGGGGTTGCTGGATTGAGTTTAGATCTACTTTTAGTTCTTTGAGAATTCTCCATACCAATTTCCATAGAGGTTGTACTAATTTATACTCCCACAACAGTGTATAAGCATTCCCTTTTCACTGCAGTATTAGCTGTTATCATTATTTTTATGTTAATAGAGGAGATATTTCATAAACAAGTAAAGTAAATAAATAATTTCATGCTTTGAAGACAGTAAACAGTGTTAGGAGCAGAACAATTGGGTGAGGAGGGGCTGCTACTTTAGCAAGGGTAATCGGAGGAGGCCCACCAAGGCAGGACCTGCTTTAGGGAATGCTGTATGATATAATATAATTATTAATGTCGACTTTGTCTTGTAGTAGTAAACAATTCTACAAAGAATTTTGAAGATCTCAAATGGCTAGGCATTTGATTTTCTTTCATTTTCATAAGTTGTCCTTTCCTTGTATGTATGTCAAAGAATTTATGACTAAAGTAGTAAAGTTTAAATATGATTCTTTATTGAATTTTCAGTATCTCTTTTTTACTTTAAAATCTGCCATGTAACTTTCTATGAAAATATGTGGGAAGTATAGATGGACATAAAAGTAAGTAATATTCTATTGGTAAATATTCTATTACATCTGTGTCGGCCTTATAGGAACCATGTTGGGCCTAGTAGAAGTCATATAACAACCCTAAATTTGGATAATGAGTATAAAATAAGTTGTGTATATAGAATGTATTTTTTTCTTTTTTGTCTTTTCATGGAAGAAAGTATTCTGGGCTGTTTTTTTTTAACTGTTACACATGTTTATTTTCTTAGTCTATGAATAGAGTTGATGCCAGAAAAGAGAAACATTATAAGTAGGATGAGGTCAGTGAAGTTTTCCAGGCCCATTGAATTTGGAAATTATTTGATAACCTGACTTAAATTCTGATGAGTTTGTAATCTAAGATAATGGTGCTATAGGCAATTTATATCATCATTAATTTCAAGTCCTAGTGAGCCTCAGAAATAGAGATCATTGATGCATGATTTTTGTGGGCACAATGTATTTGGACTTGAAGATTCCAAATAACTTAAATGCATGGGGTCAAGGAAAAGTTATTAACTTTAAGCCAGGGTAGCAATTTGTATATATATTTTAAGCTTCCTTGGTTTTAAAATCTAAAAGACAAAATCTAAGTGTCCTAAATTTTTAAGTGTGCTGAGAGGACATGTTGACATCTGAAATGACTTAATGAGGTTGCTTCTTTTCATTCTCTGCTTTTCTTAAGCTTGCTTGTATTTGAACCTTTTAGGTCATTTATAGCAAATACACTGACCTGGTTCCAAAGGAGGTTATGAATGCAGATGATCCAGACCTGCAAAGACCTGATGAAGAGGCTATTAAAGAGGTAATTGGGAATTGGCATACTAGGTGACTTTCTACATCCTTATTCACTTCCAAGCCACTCAATGCAATACTTCTTATTTCAGATAACAGAAAAGACAAGGGTAGCCTTGGAAAAATCTGTGTCACAGAAGGTTGCGGCAGCCATGCCAGTTCGAGCAGCTGACAAACTGGCTCCTGCTCAATATATCCGGTATGAATCATGCCATGCCTAGACAGCATCATTTCATTTCAGACTTGAGTCAGCTTGGGGGTCCTTCACTATCAAACTCAGTAACAGTTATAAATATGTTGTTTTGAATAATGACTTGAATCTTATGGACGCTCTGTTTTTTGAGGGGGTGGTTTTTGGAAATGGTGTCTTGCTCTGTCACTCAGGCTGGAGTGCAGTGGCATGATCACGGCTCACTGCAACCTTGACCTGGGCTCAAGTGATCCTCCTGCCCTTCAGCCTCTTGAGTAGCTGGGACTACAGGTGCATGCCACCATGCCTGGCAAATTTTTATATTTTTTGTGGAGATGGGGTCTTGCTGTGTTACTCAGACTGGTCTCTAATGCCTGGCCTCATGCGGTTCTCCCTCCTCGCTCCCAAAGTGTTGGGATTACAGAGATGAGACACCACTGCACCTGACCCTGTCCACTCTCTTTACAGACAATTGAAAGCAGAAGGATTTTTTAGGACGTTCACTGTAAGATATTAGCTTTTATGCAATTTTCAAAATATATTTTTTGTTTTTAGAAATTAACAATTACATGCAGTATATGACCCAGACCACAATTAAAAAATAAAATTAAAAATAATTAAGCCTAAAATAAAAGATTGATAAATTAGCTAATATTAGCCAGGTGCGGTGGCTCACACACATAATCCCA
>CAUYQG010197518.1:0-31795 GCA_963574415.1 Tarsius wallacei | reverse complement strand
CTCACCAGCATTTGGTGTCATCACTATTTTTAATTCCGATAGATGTGTAGTATCCTCAATTTGTTTTCATCTGATATTTCTCCAAGAGTAGGTTCTGGTTATGCATTTAACAGAGATACCACAAAAGTGATATTGTGTCCTTCATATCAGGAATTACATGATGGTTCCCTTACTGGTAATAATAACTCAGATCACTTGGTAAAGCTGGTGTCTGCAAGGTTTCTCCATTGTCAAGTCCCTGCTTTTCACTACTTTGAGACTGCATAAATATGCTTTTCTTATCAAACTTTTTCATACTAGTTTTAGCATTTGTTGCTAATTATTGCTTGAATAGGTAGTTACTATAATCTTCATTGAAGGATGATTTCCTAATTCTATTGTTTCTTCTACAATCACTAGCTATCTACTGTAATAATATTTATTTATATCAGTATAAACTCATGAGCTTTTATTTACTCTTTGGTTTATAATTTGTCACTGTCATTTAGTTTGACATTTACATTTTCTAGAATTTGGACAGTGGGAGCTCCCTCAAGCTGCTTCTGTGAGCTTTGACAATCTCCTTTCATTCTTTGAACAATTCCTTACTTGCCAGCAAAACACAATATTCCAAGTTTACCTTGTACTTTCCCTGATCCATTCCTGGAATCAGTTCAGTTCTCCAAGGGGCTTTACTTTCTTTCAAAGAAAAATGTATTTAAAAGACAAGATCTGGGTACTATGTGTTATGAGTAGATTCTGAATACCGATTCGATCCCATTACTAGTTATGTCTTTTCAGGTTTTCTACTTCTTCCTGATTGCGTTCCAATGAGTGATTTTTTTGTTTTTAAGAAAAATCGTCATTTCATCCAAGTTTTAAAATTTATTAACATACAGTTGTTCAAAATATTCTATTCTCTTTAGTTATGTATGTCATTAGCTATGATCCCAGCTATATCTTTGTTATGATTCCATCTTCATTCTTAATTTTTAAAAAAACGTATGTTTTATCAAAAATTTTGCTTAACCAATTCTCCAGAAAAGTTTCTATTTTATTAGCTTTTCAAAGAACCAACTTTTTACATTTTATACTCTTTATCAGTTTATGTATTTCACTAACTTTTTTCTTTATTAAAGTCAATCCTCATTATTCATGGATCCTGTATTTACCTTCCCACTAAAATACATTTGTAACCCCCACATCAGTACTTGTACGGCTTTCGTGGTCTCTCACAGACATGCATAGAGCAGCAAACATTTTAAATTGCCCAATGTGCATGTTCCTGCTGAAGGCAAAAACAGTGATACTCTGCCTTCTTGCTTTGGCTCTGTTACTCTAAATAAGTGTCCTTTTTACAATCTGCTTAATGTATTTTCAAATTTGTGTGCCTTTTGTGATTTCACTTTTTAAAATGGCCCCCTAGACACATAAAAAAGTACTCAACCTCACTAATCATCAGAGAAATGCAAATCAAAACCACATTGAGATACTACCTAACCCCAGTAAGAATGGCCATCGCTAATAAAACAAACAACAACAGATGCTGGTGAGGATGTGAAGAAAATGGTGAGGATGCAGAGACAAAGGAACTCTTCTACTAAGCTGGTGGGAATGCAAACTAGTGAACGTCTTTGGAAGACAGTGTAGTGATTTCTGAAAGAACTAGAAATTGACCTTTCATATGACCCAGCAATTCCCCTATCAGGAATACACCAGAGGAACTCAAATCATTCTACAAAAAAGATACACGCATGTTTATTGCAGCACTGTTCACAATAGCAAAAACATGGAACCAACCGTGCTGCCCACCAAAACTGGACTGCATAACAAAAATGTGGTACATATACACAATGGAATATTATGCAGCCATAAAGAAGGATAAACATATGGACTTTGTAGCAACTTGGATGGATTTAGATCTATCATAGAAACAAAGAACAGAGTACCATATGTTCTCACTCATAAGCAGAACTTGATCAATTATCATAATACTATAAAGGATTGGCAATTGTGAGAAACTGCCAGGGGAGAGGGGGTGGGATTGGCAGTTGAGGGAAACTGCCAGCAGGGAGGCATACCTCATCAACAAGGGTATCTGCGTAATGAACATTTGTATACCTAATCCTGAACTGTACCCCACATCTTTAAAATAAAAAATAAAAAAATTTTTAAATGGCCCCCAAATGGAGCAGTGAAGAACTTTGTGGTGTTCCTAAGAGCAAGAAGACTGTGATGTTTCTTCAGGAGAAAATACGCATGTGAGATAGGCTTCTTTAAGGCATGACTTATAGTGCTGTTAGTGGTGTTCATTAATGAATTAATTGTACTATACAGTAAATAGATGTCTTTAAGCAGAACCACTCATAAACAAGGTTATAAACTGATTGGTTGATGAAAACATTGTGACCAAAAGCTTAAAGAGACTTAGCCCTGTATTCCCCTTAGGAGCAATGATTGCTTAATGTTTATAGCAACTGTATAGAACATAACCACTATGAATAATGAGAATTTACTATGTCTTATTCCTTCTCATTTGGTGGGGTTTATTCTGTTGCTTTTTCTAACTTTCTAAGCCAGACAACTAGGCTCATCAATTTTCAGTCTTTCTTACTTTCTAACATAAGAGGAAATACTTAAGATAGTATTCTTTTCCTAAATATTCCTAATGCCTCCTGTTATTGTTAACCATCATACTTAAATTAAGACTCTAAAACTAATCAATAACTCATTTTCTTATTACTGTTAAAAAATGTTCTTTAAAACAAAGTTTAATTTAGATACCTGTTCTTGTAATCTCTGTTCCAAACAGCTTAACAATCCAACTGCATCTCTAGTACCTAGAGCTGTCAGCTCAGTCTGAAACGCAGCTAGTAAAACAGTACGTTCTTTTAAGAAAACTTGTTGAAGGGCAAGCAGCAGTTCACCTCGCCAGTCTGAGCAGCTCTCATGAGATTGAGAACTATCATAAATCTAGCAGAGTACAAATAACAAAAGTTAGTCTTCAAATGAGCATGTTTTGAAAACATTCTAAAAATACTAATCTCCTAACCAAAATGAATATATAAAGCCAAAGAGCATATTTATTTTCAAGTGTGAAAATATATATAATAATCAGTGCAAAAACATATAAAAATAATTTAATTTGCAAAATATACTGTTATTATTGTTACAAGTAATATAACTTTTTAGATGCTGAATATTCTTTGGGTACCTTGGCTTCTCTGTGCACTTGCATTTTGGTTATTAAATCCTTAAGAGATAAGATTGTATTCAGGTATGCTCTTCTTTCTTCCAGCCAAGATTCTGACATCTGCTGAAGAGAATGGTCTTCTCCATCACTATAAGGAGACTCAGTAAGAGAAAGTACCTGAATACCCTCATTGTGGACAGCTCTCAGTAATCCCTGGAAACCAAAATTCCAAAGCCAGAATTACAACAACTTCCTCAAAGGCTGAAAAGTTTGACATAAAAAGAGAAATAAACTTTCAGCAAGATAGCTTTATCTAGCTATATTGATTTAGAAAAGCCACTGCAGACAGAAAACTTCAGCTTAACCTTACTGAATGCCTTGTTCCTGTGAAGGGAGTAAGTCAATCCCTGTAGACTGTCTATGAATTTTCACAGTTCTCATTTCTACATTCCTTCTATTTAGCTAATGTACTCTTCCTAGGTTTAATGATTAGCCACTAACCAGTCAAAAGAAATACATGGGGAATAACTTCTAGTCTTTGAAACTACTTTAATACTAATTCTAGCAAATAAAGACATTAGGAATAAGAATTATTAAGAAAAAATCTTCATACACATAATTATAATATATATTACACTTTACTATCTGTAAAACATGGGAAAGAAATAAAACTGAAACCCAAAGTTCCTTCTAGCTATGCCATTCTCTCTTTGGAAGATTCCACTATATAACATTTTTTTTTTTTTTTTTTGATACAGGGTGCCCCCCTGTTGCTCAGGTTGGTGTGAAATGGCAGAATCATAGCTCACTGCAGCCTCGACCTCCTGGGCTCAAGTGATCCTCCTGCCTAAGTCTCCCAAGTAGCTAGTGCCCCACCACGCCTGGCTAATTTTAACTTTTTTGTAAAGACAAGGTCTTGCTATGTTTCCCAGTCTGTCTTGAACTCCTGGGCTCAAGCAATCCTTCCTCCTTGGCCTCCCAAAGAATTGGCATTATAGACATGAGCCACCGTGCCTGATGCCACTATATAACTTCTAATAAACTACTGTGTTCAATGTAGAAATACTGGCTGAGTTAATAAACAGTATCTATCTTTTAGTACCTTTATTTTCTTTGGAAAAGAATCTGCTGAACTTTCACCTTCTTCTCCTTGGCCTTCTGATGCTGTGTCAAATCCCTGACTGTGTGTAAGATAAATTCCCTGACCCCAGTCTGATCCAGAATCTAAAATAAAGAAAATCATTTGATGTTAAGTCAGTCCTGTCCCCCATAAAACAAAACTTTTTTAAACAAACACTATAAAAATTTCAGAAATTTATATAACTTACCACTGGAATATATTTCTCTAGTTTTGTAAGCATCAGAATGTGTTAATTCAGGAATTGAGGATCCCTAATTAGAGAAAACAAACATTTTTTGCTTTAATAAAAATAGAACCCAATGAAACATCCTGTTTTCTAATGCTGTAGGAAAAAAAAGCACCAATTCTGTCATTCACAATACATGAAATAATCCATAGTTTATAACAGGCTATATTTTGTTCCTTCATGAATATTACCATAATAAGAGACAATCATGAGCTAACAGGATAACAGGTTCCAAATCCATAAAGGACCTTAATATATTATCTAATTCTACACAATGGAAAGATTTAAAATGATAATAGTATCATAAGGAAGAGATTTCCTCAAGTTTCTTTTTAAATTTTCTCTTAAAGAATGTTGACAAAAACACATTGTAAAAACCAAATACCTCTTTAGTTCTTAGACACTGTATCACTGCCTTCAAGGTCCCACATTCCTCTGTCAGTAACTGAACACCATTATAATGTCTCCTCCTTAAGGTTTCAGTTTCTGAAATATGTCTGGATTCCATATCCAAAATTTCAGCAGCATGTAGTTCTTGCATCTGCTCAATTTTTTCAGTAAATTGACTGATTATTTTAGTGATTTCTTCTGAGGAACAGTCACTCTGTAAATCAATTTGGATTCCAGCATTTTTAACAAGAATATGTGGAGTCTGATTGCCATTATTGATCTTGACAGTCCTGTCAGTCTGGGATGCAGAGCTTGTACCTACTTTCATAGTAAGTGGCTCTAACATGCAAAACTTTCTGTTTTCTTGTAGCTCAATCTTATCTTCTTTCTCTAAGTGGGATAATTTCTCTTCTGCCTCTATGAGTTGATCTTTAACTTGGCTTAAATCTTTCTGAAGAGATGCCACATTTGCTTCTTTTACCTAAAACACAATGAATGGTAGAACATTCAGTTAAAAATTTTTCCATATTAAATTTTCCATAATAAAAATAGAATCCAATGAATCATTCTGCTGTTTTCTAATGTTAAAAAAAGCAATCAACTCTGTCATTCACAATAAATGAAACTGTCCATGGTTTACATCAAGTCTATAATTTTTCTTCATCTTACTATAATGAGATATTCGCACATTCATAAATTAAAGAATAAAATTAAAAGTAGGTGAGAAAAAGTATAACTGATGATCATATTTAATTTTTCTCAGAATAATAGGAAAAATATTTCAGAAACACTCATAGTTTACATTTATAATTATATGTATGGCCACAGACTATTACAGAAGCGTAATAATTTTATCAGCTTCTACTTTTGGTTCTCATAGATATATGGTCCTTTTAAACTCTTGTGTTTCTCCTACTTCATCAACAAACTAGAGATTAAAAGTATTCGCCTTACAAAGATTCCCAAGGAAATCAAGCAAAAAGATGCCGACAAATTCTAACAACAAAATTTTTAATTAAATCCAGAAAAGACTTTTAAGTGATGGATCTGGGTTTGTTTTATGGGAGAGAATATCCTTTGAAATGAAATTAAAGATAGGTAGAAATAAGTGAATTAGTTGCTAGGTTGTTTATCTTACCAAAAGCTCTTTTTCAAGTTTTTCTGCCTTTTCTTTATAACTGGTAAGTTCTTCTTTGGTCGGCAATGACTCAGCTCTAAGAGCCTCAAGTTCACCAAAAAGTCCACTCTCTTCACTGGTAGTAATTAGCTCAGTAGTTATCTGAATGGCAGTGGAAAACATATTAAACACATCATTAAAAATATATATATTAAGTTCAAGGCACTCACATGTTCTAATACAACTTCCTCAGGAATGACTGCCTACAGATAAAAGCAGTTGCAATGATCAATGCTTTTCAACAAATAGGAACTCTTTATCAGAACCATCATCTTATATTCTTGAAACAATGATTCTCTTCTAGAGAAAAAACTGATTTTCTAGGAATAAAGTGTTTAGTATATATCCTAAAAATTTATAAATTATTATTGGAAAAATTCTTTGTTACCAGTCAAAAGTGCTTCATATTTATATCACTTTTCTCAAAAGAAATCAGGTGTACAAGGATTTTTCTTAGACGTTATACATGGACAGACTCATTACTATTTTAATTATTTATTACTTACAATAACTTATGGTTCCAATGGGGTAAGAGGAAAAAGCCTAGTAAACTGAATTATTATCCTTTGCAAAATAAATTATATAATCATAGAATCATGATATACGAATTAATCTCCTGGTGTTTAGATAAATTGCACTTCTACTATTCAAAAGTATAAATTTATAAAGTGAGAATTTGGGGAGAAAAAAGCCCCTGTCATATCTGTCACATGCTAAGAAATAACTCCAATTTCAGATCTTTCCATAATTAGACTCACAGAGGTCAAACACAAATTTTTACTAAAAAAGGATGAACTCTATTATCAGGTGCAAAATTTGTAAAACGTAATGATTTGCTACCCACAAATTAATTCAGTAGATATATAGAAAGATCATATATTTTCTTTCTTTAAAGTCTGTAGTATTTGTCAATGCTAATATATTTTGATATTTTTCTTATGTAAAAGGAATGTAATATAACATGCACTTTTGTTAAACTTAATATCTCTTAGTTTCTTCTGCCTGCTCTATTTAATGAGAATGTTAATAAAATAAATATTATGTTTGAAGACCACAAAATAAAGTCTATGTCCATTTTCCTATTGATTATAATATGACTGCAGTGTTAAGTTAAATTTGGCCTGAGGCTGTCTCTGTGACCTTGAGTACCTATGCAAGGAACTGCAACCTAATTTAGTAGTATATAAACAAACTGGAAACCTAATTTAGAAGTATAAAAAACAGCCAGGTCTCAGCTAATCACAAGCAGCCAACTGATCATTCCACGTCCAAAAATGGGAAATGCCTACCCATAATCAAACTATTTCTGTACTTTATTTGAGAGTTCTGTCTATAAAGATTCCGTTTATCATTGCACAGCAGAGCTCTGTGAACTTCCTCTGGTTCTGAGTGAGGCCCAACTCATGAAACACTCTCTACTCAAACTTTTGTGTTTAGTATGAAGTTTTTCTTTTAGCAACAGTATCTTTTTACTAAAAAAAACCTAGCTAGGTGTAGTGGCTCAAGCCTATAATCCCAGCACTTTGGGAGGCCCCAGGCGAGAGGACTGCCTGAGCCCAGGGGTTCTAGACCAGTCTGGGCAACTTGGTGAGACCTCGTCTCTACAATACATCAAAAAATTAGCTGGGTGTGGTAGCATGTGCCTGTAGTTCCAGCTACCTGGAAGGCTGAGGCAGAAGGATCGCCTGAGTCCAGGTCAATGATGGCCGTGAGTGTGCCACTGCAGTCTGGGTAACAGAGTGCATCTCCGACTCCAAAAAAAAAAAAAGACGTTTTGAATAAATTCTTAGATGTAAACAGAGCACCATATTTAATTTAATAAATTAGTAATCAGCTTAAAGAACAAAAGAGTTGCTTGGGATATTTAAGTGAAAAAAATACCAAATACAAAACTAACCTTGAAAACTTCAGAATCTCCTTGAGGGCTTCTTTTCCTTTCTTCCCCTCCTTGTTCTTTCTCACTGTCCTCCAATAGCTTCTGTAGTTCAAGGAGCTTCTTTTCTTTTTCCAAAGCATTTTTTACTGCAATTTCTACTTGTTCTTTTTCTAAAATCAAACGAGCATGCATTTCGATCACCTGACTTTCTAATTCTGATATTCTCAAGGTTAAAGCTGATACATTTGGCTCCATCTCATTTTCTGTTAGTTGAGTTAAATTATGTATATTTGTTCTTTCAGGTTCTGACGAAATTGTTTGTTTATCTTGACAGAACTTTGCATATTCCTGAACTGCTTCAAGTTGGACCTGGCACACAAGAGCAGCAGCTACTTTTTCCTCAATAATTTTCTGTAGGTTTACAATCTTCTTTTGAAGCATTTCTGTTTCAGATTGGCCTTGCTCTTGTATGTCTTTTATTTGTTTATAACACTGGGTAAGTTCTAAATCCTTTGCATTAACAGTGCTCTCCAGTTGTAGCAACTTTGTTTCTAAACTACTTATGGAAACTTTGCTGTTTTCCTCAAAAGGTTTGAGGAAAATCTGACTTTCTGTAGGTTTAAAAGCATCCTCAGGAAGGACTACTTCCAGTTCAAGTTTGTCTTCACTTAGATCATCTGCAGTCATGTTAACACTTTTCTCTGGTACACTTTGGATTTTTCCCATATTTTCACGTTCTATCTTTAAGCTGCCTAATTCTTGTGTTAGCTGACTTACTTTAAAATTGGTTTCTTTAAGTATGTTTTTTGTGAAGGTCATTTCTTTATTAGTGGCTTCTACTTGCTGTGCCAAAGCCAGTTTTTCAGCTATAACCATATCCAACTGATGTTTTAAACTGACTGATTCTTCTGGGAGAGAATTAGCATCTAACGTCTTCTGTTCAATTTTTGCCAATTCCTGTTGAAGTTTTTCAATCACTTCATTAAGCTGCTCTATCTCTTCTTCTCTATTTTTCTTTACACATTCTTGATCACTCATCATACATTCTATTTGGCTTTCAAGATCCCGTATCAATTTATTTTTTTCTTCAATAACCTATTAATTAACAAAAAAGTTAACACACATAATAAATATGCATTCATATTTTGAAAGTGTTATCTTATTTTAGGGCAGGGCCTTAAAAAGATGATCACACAAAAAAATAGTATACTACTACTCAGATCTTACTTTAATTTCAATATATTACAACACCTCCCCCATCAATCAAACAAGTACTTGGAACTTCATTCAGAAAGTTCTGTCAAGTATAAAGTGATTTCCACTCTTAGTAGCTGATTTCCTGTTAGAAAAATAGTTATCAATACATTCCAATTAAAAGGCATGAAGTATTAAAATAAAAAATCTACAATAGATGGTACCCAAAGATAATTATCCTATTTAACTTACATTAAGTAGAAGAATTTATAATAGATTTGGTTAGAATAATATGGTAAAATTTAAGTCACAGAGCCGCCCTAAAAAACATTACACCCTTTAACATTATTAGGAAGGGATTAAAATACACATATATCATTAAGCCAGTGTCTTAATAAACAAAATTAATGAATAAAAAAGAATTAAGATTTTTAAAAATTTCAGTGGGAAACTGAAAAATATAACCAGTTTGCCCTTTAGAATTCTGGCTCATGTCAATTTCAGGTAACAAACAATTTTAAATGAGTATACCTTGTTATCTGCTATAATTTTAAGCTGCTGTTGAAGTTTTATAATTTGCTCATTTAATTGGTCAATTTCTACTTCTTTTTCCTGTATTTTTTGAGCAAATTTCCCAAACAGCACATGTTGGTCCTGAGTAGACACAGCATCAGATGTCTTTATGACAAATCCTAGTTTCTGCATTTCATCCTAGGATTAAAAATGACTATCATAGTTAAATGTATCATACATGTCATTTTCAGAACATTCTTTAAAGTAACTCTTGCAAAAGATAATAGTGCCTATAATGTACAAATGAGAAAGATTAATAATATTATATGGTTATTGTAAATCAATAATTCTCAAACTATTTTCATAAAAGTCCTCAAAATTTTCATTTATTTATGAGTTAAAATGTTTAAGTTGGGTTGAAAAAAAGTTCCATGCAAATGCTAATGCTCCTCTGTTAAGTATTACTTAGCTGTTGGACTTAGCAAATATTTACTAAAACTACACAGGACCAAAACTATAAATTATTTACAGATAAAAGCTTTTCAAACTAATTACCTTAAATAATTTGTTTTCTTGTTCGAGTTCTTGTAGGCGGGTAGTAGATTCCTTTTTCTGTATTTCTAATTGCATATGTAGTTGCTGAACCTCTTCATTCTTATTTTCCAGTTCTTCTCTAAACTGTTCTAATTGTTCTTCTAAGTTTGTGATCTTTAATATCAAAATTATCAAAAGTAAAGAGAAAAAAGTTTATACAAATGTGGCCAAGATAAAATGAAAGGTGTTGTATTAGCTTTACAAAGTATGTATGCTTAAAACACGAGTCATAAGAATAAAATAAGGTGGTTTCTAAGCCCAGTTTAACTTTGTGGTTCCTAGACAAGCTCAAACTAAACACCACTGACCTGTACACCCTAAGCAGAGAGGAGACCTTCTGAGGAACAATACAAGCAGCCTTCTACTAAAACATCCTCTCATGAAGCAGAAAAGAATCACAGGAGGAACGGGAAAATCCACATATTTTATCCTAGTTTATGTTAAATTTAGTTGCTATCCGAAGCCTCAGAAAAGTTGTAAAATTAAGTCAGTTTTTTAGCCACCAAGTAAGATTAGCTTACTTTATTACACAAATATCTAATTAGCCCACTGAAAGCTTTGGTTGTCATGTAGCCTGTTAAACAGAAGGAGGAAACTAAGTAGAAATGAAGACCAAAAGATCTTTAGGTACGAATTACAAAAACCCTTAAAGTTAAGTTAATTACATAATTTTAGGAGAAAATTGGAGAGCTCCTATAAGTAGGGCAATAAAAATTTATTAATTTCTGAAGGTGATAATGGTAAAGCAACTGCTCTTTGATAGTTATACAGACTGAAACTAATGATAAATATTAAGAACTAGTTATTTTTATATTTAAAAAATTGTTTTTGATTGAGGACAGTAATAGTCATTTAGCTCATTTTTGTAGCAACTTAATAAATACTGAATGCATGGATTTCCAAATGTATATTTACCTGATCATCAGAAGTGCTGATCAAAAAGCACCCTAAGATGCAGAAACAGTATTTAGTGACAGCTAGCTCAGAGAGCAGCCTATAAATCATTCAGCCTTAGAAGGTGAAAGAGGGTATATGCTGATTACATGCTGACACACCACATAATTAGAATCATATCTTAGCACCAGCAAGGCAAGACCTTAAAAATCAGCTTAGTATTTCTTAAACGGATATAGTATCAATACTAGTAATAACAACCATGATTTATAAACAATTTATTACTAAGTACTGTGCAAAGTACTTGATGTGTATTATTATTGTCTTAAAACCCTATAACGACCTTATGAGATCTCTTCTGTGAGTGTCCCCATTTCAGAGATGAGGAAAAGAGTCACAGAGAGGAGGAGTAACGTGCCTTGAAGTCACACAAATAGTATGTGGTAAAGCCAGCTTCTGAACCTGGGAAGTTTGCCTCTGGAGCTTTTCCTTCTAAACTATCATTTATCCTGCTTCTAATAAGTAATGTCTAAGACTTACATTTAAAAACGTCTCTCTCACACTGGTAATTAAACTCAGATACCGAAATACATTTGGTGGTTATATATGAATAATTATTAGGTTGTTGAACTGTACGATTATATCTTTTTCAAAGTTATCTAACGTAATAGTGTTCATAACTATCCCTGTCTTTCTACTACTTTTGATGACAAAGTATTATTGTAAAATCAACACACACATGGTTATTCAAGTTCAAAATAGCCGCCATAGCCGTGGCATTGGTGGTTCAGTGGGAGAATTCTTGCCTGCCAAAATTGCTGCCCTACTTCATGCAACATTTATTTATTTTTATCATACAATAGCTTATGCCCAAAGTCTTAACTCTGTGATACTTGTGAGCCTTGCTACTCAAAAGTGTGGGGGGTGATATCCGGAGCTACAGAATTGACATTGCATGGGAGCATGGTAGATACGCAGAATGTTATGTCACACCCCAGAATTATGTTTCAATAAGATTCCTGGGTCATTCACATGCATACTGATGTTTCAGAAGCACTGGTCTAAAAACACTAACTTTCCTATTCTAAGTAGCTGAAGTTGAGGCATCATATCAGATATGTTAATCTCCCAAAATGATACTATGGGCCATTCTTTCCTCTTATTCAGCAGGTTCCAGTTTAGTGCAATGCTCTCTTATTACTGAGTCTATAATAACCCCAAACCAGAAGAACATTAGTAAGACTTAAAAATAGAGACTGGTAGCTTTTTATTTTAGTCTTGTTTATCTACCAACCGATATTATCATTTAGATTAATTTGCACCTACTTGTGTTTTCTTTTTTTTAAATGTTTTAATCTCTTTCTAATGTATATATATCTCTCCGTAATTAGACAGTAGATTCCTTGAAATGCATTGCTGGCTGTACGACTGGACAGCAGTGCTCCATATGCAAAAGAGCTCAATAAACAGGCCCCAGTGCTTAGACAGTAAAGTATCACAAGAGTTCCAAACTCAGAGACATCTAAAAGGAATTTTGTTCAACCAGTCAGTGTGTGACCATGAGGAAGTTATTTGGCCTCTTTTAAGTCTCAGTTTACACATCTGCAAAATGGAGACAATAGAGCCTGTCTCCAGGGAGAGTATAAGAATTGACAGTATAAAGCACTTAAAATACTTAGCACTTTCTAGTATACAGTCCTCGAAAAAATTATTATTATTTATTATTGCTATCTGTAAGCTGGATCTCATTAGCTCTATAAAGAGCTAAAATCCATTAAAGGCATCTTTTTCTACAAGAAATATTTCTATTTATCTCCTTATTATTCCCTGCTTCCTATAATCCTGAAACTCCTTTCTTTTAAACTTTTCGTCTCTTTCTACTCATTCTGAATTTCTAAGTATTCTAATAAACTTTAAAAAATGTATACAAATTTAGGCTCCGAGAGTAGTGGAAAGTATCTCAAATATAATGACACACAGGGACATCTCATGCTTACACACCATTAGATATCTAAAAACATTTGCCTAATTTTCAGGAAAAAAAGCTTAAAGTTATTTTCACTAAAAGACATGCTTCAAATCTATGTTTTGTCTCTCAGTTCCCAGTTACAGGTAAGTGAATGGGTTCTGAAGAGGACTTGTTACTGTTATTAAAAACTAGTAGCAGAGGAGGGTGTCGGTTTAAACCCCTTACTCATTCAGTATTTCTGGCCTTGTCTCATCTGTAAAAACTGGGGGTTAGTTGGTAGATGTTCTCTAAAGGTTTTCTATAATTTTAAGCAACTACAATTCTGAGTAAAAGGTAGACAGTTACTAGATACTTAATTCAAGAATTGAAGGTATTAGCAGTGCCACATTACATTTAAAAGAGAATAAAAAATTTAAAATTAGTAAGCTTAATAAACTACCCAGAGTCAGCTATCATTCTTTTAGGTCCAGTGTGAAGGGAACAGATAATTTACTTATTTAGCTTAAGGTAAATCTTTAAATGCTCATTCTTTCAAACAGAAGTGGTTACACATAAACAAAAGTACTCTTCGCCTCCCACAAGAAAACCAAAACTCAGAATAAACCAGAGCTTCTCAGATAAGCATTACTTAGTATTATGTGATGTTAAGAAAATAATTCTCCTCAAGGAAATGATCATTTCAACTATAGTCATATATATAGACATCTTTTGTTGTTCTCTAAACTGCTAGTTCTCTGAGCTGTAGTTTTAGCTAATGTCTAAATCATTCTTGTATTTTTCAAAGAATTTATTAACACTTCTATACTGTTTAAGTTTAATAAATATCTGTCAACAATAATTAAATGTCCTGAGAATATTATGTAGAAACAATTGTGTATCATTAGACAGAGTATGATGTTTTAGAAAAACTGTAAGTAGACAAAGGCTTAAGTTATAAATTAATTGGGAAGTTGAAATTGCCACTGCCCTAAAAGTAGGTTTTTCTTTTATTTTTTATGGATGGCAGGGGATAGAGAAACACAGGAGAGTTTTATATAATAACTATTAACCGTTTGGGGGCTTTTTTTGTTTGTTTTTTTAGAAAGCAGGATTTATTGAGAGGACAGAAGAGCTCCCACAAGGGGAGCGGACCCATAGGGGTTGTCCTAACCTTTTGCTTTAAAAAAATATTTTGTATATTGAAAAACAGCACTATAATCTTCCAGGGCAATACAACTTTAAAAAACTAAATAAATCCGCAGCAAAGCAGCAATAATCCAATGCTCATACTATGGTTAGGAGAAAAGAAAGATACTGCCCTTTATCCCAGCACTACTGTATCTCCCCACCCTCTTTATGCCTGCTGAATTGTCCCTCTTTCTGTCCTCTTAAACTTCATTCTGTTTTATACTGCCTATTCTCTCTGCCTGGAATACGTTCTTCAAATCAGCTTATTTGTTCATATGCGTATTGCCTTCCAGGTCAATTTAGACATTCAGCTGAGAAACAGTCTAAACTTTGGTTTGGACCATAAACTCCATTCTGTTAAATGACACTTTCAAGGTAAATGATTTTAAATGACTCAAAGCACATGTTGTCACTTAAAAATAAACTCCTTACCTCTTTTTCCTTCCTGTCTATGGCATCTCGCTCAGCTTGCAACTGCACTTCTAGGGACAACTCTGCTTTAGCTTCTACAGCTCCAAACTGTTTTTGGTCATCTACCTTTAAATATATAAAAATTTTCTCAAAATTTCAGACATTAATCCCGATTATCCAATGTTTTGGAGAAGTAACAATTCTATTTCTCCAGTTAGAAGTAGAAAATCTAAATTAGTGAATAATCAAAAGGTTACAGATATTTTTTCAAATGTATTTTTCGTAAATTCAAATAGGAATTTTTGATACTTAAAATTCATTCCTCAGATAAAATGAAGGAATGAATCCCCAATCCACCCCCCTCCAAGCTTTTTATCCTGCTCTTCTTTCATTTATTTTTGCTTTCTTCAGTCTAATAGGGATGGATTTCATTACTTCTTAGTCTGGGGTAAATCATACACTGGTGTTAATTTTTCACATAGCTACTTTGATGGCTAAAAGGGTAATTAATTCTTCTGGTTCAACTATTCTTCCTTTCTCAGGACTAAGATATGCAAATGATATTAGGAAATAAGAATAAACAAATGATTATGATGTCAACAAGGGCATAAAGATACATTATGTAGTAAATAATATCAAGCAGACAATTTTTTATTTAAAAGAACTGATGTTCATGAAAACTCTTTAAAAAGTTAGCTAAAATAAAACAGCCCACCTTTTGAAAAGTGTCTGTAATGAGTAAGGCTTGCTCCAGTTCCCTGACTCTGAACTCCAGTTTCTCAATTTCTTCATTTCGCTCTTGTATATCCCTTTGAAGCTGCTCTTTAGAAAGCAAAAGTTCACTGCATTTGTCTGTTTTTTCTTTCAGATGATTTGTTAACTGTTCAACCTGAAATGTAAAAAGCCAAAAATATGGCTTTAAAAATTTTCAGCAAGCTCTTAACTACAAGTTAAACATCCCTAATTTGAAATCAGAAATGCTCCAAAATCCTAAACTCTTGTTTTTAAGAGAAGGAGGTCTCACTGTGTTACCCAGGTTGGAGTGCACTGGCTATTCACAGGTATGATCATAGTGCCCTTTAGCCTCAAGCTCCTGTGCTCAAGTGTTTCTCCTGCCTCAGTTTTCCAAGTAGCTGGGACTACAGGTACGTGTTACCACGCCCAGATCAAAATCCAAAATGTTTAAAGCACAGACATGGTTCTCAAAATAAATATTCATGGGAGCATTTCAGATTTCAGATTTGGATGCTAAACCGGTAAGTATAATGCAATTGTTACAAAATTTTCAAAAAATATTTTTAAATGCTATGCTAATTACATTTTAGATAAGGACCGCAACTACTGTCTCCAACAAAGGTGACACTTTCCAAGGTGGTAAAACTGAGCAACATTAGTAAAAGAGAAATAATATTGCTTTCATATAATCTTTTTAAAAAGTTCTTTCTCTAAAGACTAAGACTTTCTCCAGCTAGGAAGAGGAAAAAAGGTAGCATTTTAAATAATGCTGTATTATTTAGTAGCACAACCACATTAAGACCTAATAATAACGACAAATTTGCAGAGTACTAACTTAATCTTGTGTGAGATAAAATGTCCCAAATAATTATTTCGTGGACTATATTTTGCTCACAGTTACTTGGAAAGGTTTTTCAACATACACATTGCCCAGAATAGAGATAAGGATGCAAAGTGGTGAAAGGGATCTGTGCCTTGAAAGTTTCCTAGTCTTGGTTTCTCCACTACCAAAAATAAATGATACAGTGTTGCAGGACTTATTCTCTAAGACTGATATGCAGGTCCCTTCAAGTGAATAATAGTTCTATGACATAAAAACACAGGAAGGATTAATATAAGTTGGTATATTATAATATAAATTTATGAGATTAGATGTGATGGTAAAAAATAAAGGAATTCTCTTTTATTTCAGTGAAATACTTTGAGGAAGTTACCTGAAAATAACAATTATTCCTTAAAATATTAAAAGAGTATAAGTTGAACTATAGCTGTAGGGTCAAGGATGACAGCAATGAAGCCACTGAGGAGAAATTTAACAATAGCAGGTTGACTAAGCCTTGGAGTGAGGTCAAGAGAAAAAGTAACAAAACAGATACAATAAAATAGTGCAGTATATAACTACAGTTAGTTTTTTTTGGATCTTGAGAAAATCAGGACTCAGAGCTGGAAGATAAGGAGAACACAATAGATTACAATGTTCCTGGAAAAAAGCAAGTATGTGCATCCTGTTAGTTTCTTAAAGCTTCATGAATGAGGCAGATCAACTTCTTCAAATACAAGAAAACTATGTAAAAGAAAATGATAGTCTGAGTTCTAGAGCTTAAATATTCTTTTGAATTACACCAAATAACTATTTTTAAAAAGCTAAAAACGTGTTTGTTAAGAACAGGGCAATAACTACACACTGGAGAGGGTTGACAACTTTTGCACTACTCTAGCAGGTTAACATTTTAGTTCAGTGAGTTTACAGGCACTTTATACTCTTTGGAATTCTTCTAAGAGAAATTAAATCACGTAAACTGCATAGAAATTACATTTGAAATAAAAATTGTTTCCAGAATAATACTCGTTAAATTAAGTGTTCACTGTGTGACAGAGCAACACTCCTATTATGTGGGTGGTATTACAATTTATTTTAGAAAGGAATAAACAGAGATTTGAGAGGTCACGTCATTGTTACATACCTATTAAATGGTAGAGCCCTGACACAAACTGGGATTGCTTTACCCTAAGCACAATGTCTTTATCGCCATGGCAAGTCATCTTTAGAAATACATATAGTGATTCTTCCCTCATTCATGTAGTATTCATTTGGTAAATGTGGTAGAATTCTGATTGTTTCTATACGAGGAAAATATACAGTTGTAGTAAGAAAGAAAAAGCTGGAGGTGGAAGACTGGTTAGGAGACTACCACAATGATCCAGGTAAACGATGATGTCAACTAGAATTTACCTTTTTAAATTTTTTTTTTTCTGATTCAGAGTCTCACTCTATCATATAGGCTGGAGTGCAGCCGCATGCTCATGGCCACTGCAGCCTCGACTTGCTTGGCTCAGGCTATCCCCCCTGCCTCAGCCTTCCAAGCAGCTGGAACTATAGGCGTGTGCCACCACATCCAGCTAATTTTTTTATTTATTATTGAGATGAAGTCTCGCCAATCTACCCAGGCTGGTCTTGAACTCCTGGGCTTAGGCAATCCTCTTGCTTCTCACCTCCCAAAGTGCTGGGATTATAGGCATGAGCCACTGCACCCAGCCCTGACAACTAGAATTTAAGGAGATGAACGGAAGTGGAAAAAATGGAAAGATATAGTGCAATCTAACCCACCAATGTGTTGGAAATAGGAGTTGAGAAAAAGAGGGGAATCGAGGGTAATTCTAGGTCTCAGCAAGAAGAAGAAACATGTTTCATTCTTGTCTTTCATTGGTAGGGGCTAATCAGGAATCAAGAGCCCTCTTTTGGACATGTTAATTTTGAGATATATAAGTAGAGATAGAGTAGGTAGCTGAATATTCAAGTCTGTTAGTAGCTCAACAGAGAAACCAGGGATGGAGCTACAAATTTGGAGTCATTTATGTACAATGGTCTGGGAAGAAAACACAAATAGGGTCCCAAAGCTAAATCTTGAGGTACTCCATCATTTATTTTGGGTAGGTAGGGGAGAAAAAAACAGTAGAGAAGAGAAACCAGGGGAATAAGTATGTCACAGAAGCCAAGAGGAGGAATAAGGCTGTAATAAATGCCTCTGAATGGTTGAGTAGGATGGAGAAAAACAGGTGATTATTTTATACAGTCATGAGGCTCTGTGCAACCTTCACAAGAACAGTTTAAATGGAGTAGAGAGTACAAAATCCTGCTGAGATATAGGGGATGGAGAAACATCACTGGAGTGGACTGAGAAGAGAATGGGAAACAGGAAAGCAAGGAGTGAATACAGATACTTTTTGATCAGTTTTGTTGAGAATCGGAATAAAGAAATAAGCAGGAAAGTTTATTTAACTGAATGATGTTAGAAGATATATGTGAATGAGAACAATTCCAAATTTCAACACAAACAATTTTTAGGGTTAATGACCTTCTCATGTTAAGTAATATTTTATTTTCTGATTTTGAAGACATACACAATAGACAAAATTCACTTTTATGTTTTTCATGATATGTGTCTTATTTTACACTTGATACAAATTACCATAAAGTAGGCAGTTTCAGTTGAGTTCTTACCTCTCTAGTTTGATGTTCACTGATAGGCTGGAATCGAGGTACAACCTTAAGTTGCTGTTCTAGTTTCTGTATTTCCTGTTGGAATACATCTCTCTCATGTTCTCTATCAATGGCTTGCTCCTAAAGTTTAATAATATATAAATAATAATATTAATAGTAACTGAAGAAACAATATTTGGTGAGGCTATTATTTCTCTTACTTAAATTACAGGTTAATTTTGTCTGAAGACAAAATTATTTTGTTTGAAGACAAAGGACTGATGGTCATGGAATATTCCAAACCACAAAGGTCTAAAAAGATAGGTGGTTTTTTTTGGTATGGTATATAGTTTCTTTGGGATCTTCAACAAAAATTTGAGTATTTAAATATTATTTGAAGTACACTTCTTTTTTAATTCAAGTAATGATAAACACAGAATGAAAAAAATATTCACATTCAAATGAATTAAATTTTTTGGAACAAAGGAGGAATACTACTACAAAATAAGTGAAACAAATTGGTAAATAAATTTCTTTAATCCTAACCTACGTTTTATATCAGAAAATTATAAGATGAGTAAGAATCTGATTCTCCAATCTATGGAGAAAACATTATAAAGCCCCAAAGAAAAAATATACATGTGAAATTGGGAGACTTAACATCTCTTTGGAACACAACAGCATGACAATGGTTCCAGTCCCATTCTAATACACACATAGCTACCGGCGTGTATCTTTTGAAGGTGAAGCAGTGGTGGCTCACTATCTTAGGATCCTTACCTGCTCTGCCTCTGGTTATATGATGAGGTTCTTAACACTAAATTTGGAAAGGCTAACTGGTAGGGCTTATTTATAATCTGACTATACTGATTATAATTCTGATTGCTGCACAATAAAAATTTGAATAATCTGTAAAATATACAATCGATCAAACATTGAAAAACATTATGCAAAAGACTTTCATATTTAAAATCCACAGCTTAGCATAGCAGCAAGTAGCATTCTACTGAGAAAATCAACAAACTGAGAATACTTACATCTAAAAATTTTCTCATTTTTTCTAGCTGCTTTTCCAGTGCTTGGTTTTGCTGTCTTAAATCCATTAGTTCAGCATTTTTTTCCTGTTCCAGCTCTATAAACCTACTGACTTGCTCCTCGATGTCTATTTCTAGAGCTTTCACTTGTTTTTGAAGGTCATCACGTACTTTTTCAGCTTGACACTGTACTTCTAGTTTTTCCTTCATGAGTTTTTCTGTCTCCTCTAGTAATTCTATGTATAAATGCAAAAGGATATGAGTTAAATCTCAATGACTGATATTTTGATGATGAAAGCACCTGTAACTATGTCCAAATTCTACCTTCATAAAAGACACATATATATATATATATATATATATATATATATATTGCATTGGGGTCTCACTCTGTTGCCCAGGCTCGAGTGCAGTGGCACAATCACAGGTCACAGCAGCCTTGACGTCCTGGGCTCAGACAATCCTCACTCCTCAGCCTCCCGAGTAGCTGGGACTATAGGCACTCACCACCATGTCTGGCTAATTTTTTAATTTTATTTTTGCAAAGATGAGCTTTTGCTATGTTGCCTAGTCTGGTCTGGAACTCCAGGGCTCAAGCAATCCTGCCACCCTGGCTTCCCAAAGTGCTAGGATGACAGGTGTGAGTCACAGCATCTGGCTGAGAATTATTTTAAATACACATGAAAAAGCAAATATTGTCTTATGGAATTATCAAAATCTTAACATATTACTACATAAGCAAGACAGTATTGGTAATATTATACAGAATTAACAAAAAGAATATGTCCTTCCACTAAAAATAATATTTTTATGAAAACAACATAGCAAATGACAAAAAACCTATTTTCACTATTAGGAAAAGAATAAAGTCCAATTAAATTCAAGCATAGAAAAAACTCACCATTTTCACTACCTCAGGCAAAAATCAATTCACTCCAAGCCCATAAAGTCAATTTTATATGCACACAAAATACACATGAACATCAAGCACTGTAAATCTTTAACCAAGGCAATTAAGAGTTTCAGGAAAAAAAAAAAAAAATACAACTATAACAGAAATTTCCTGTTAGTCTTTATCCTTGTTAGAGCCATATTCCTGAGTTGCTTTTACATGCTTATGCGTATGTCAATCAAGGGAAAATGGAAATGTCTAATAGGCAGTGTGGTGTGGTGCTTAAGAGCAGACTGCGGGTCCAAATTCTAGCTCTGTAACTTACATTACTTGTGACACTTGACTGGCTGTCCTTCAGTTTTCTTGTATGTAAACTGGGGATAACAGTATTACCGGCCTCTCAACTTTATTTTGGGATTAAATGAGTGAGTTTATATATGCAAAGAACAGTGTCTGGGGTATGGATATAAGCACTATGTTAAGTGTTAGTAGTTATTATTATTTATTATGAACACATTAATAAAGTATGTATGGCAAAAGTAAAACAATCCTGTAATGTAGAAAATGGAAAGAATATATCCCTAGATTCTTTAAATTAACTGGTGTGCCACCAATGTACTCAGGAATCTGTAGAAAACAGCATTCCTTTTAAAACAATACTTATATTAGATGTTAATATAAAAGTACATCAACTATAAAGACTCTTAATAAACTTTATTGATCCTTTTGCTACCATCATCTTGCATATTGATTTAGGAGCATTTTGAAAACTTGTAGATTTGAAGAGTTTAACATATTTGTAAAAGAAAAAGTTTTTTTTTTTTTTAAAAAAACAGCATTTCCTTAGAAAAATCAAAACATTTCTAAACTCTGTGCAAAAATAGACACAGTAAGATGATGGTCACTATGAATCTCAGCTTTAATTTCAATAAAAATATGTATTTTATTGCTAAGAAAAGGTGTTTTGTCATTGTTAAAGAGAAACTGTAAGTATAAAACACAATTTCAAAACTGCAAAATTAGAGATGTTAGTTAGTTAAAAATCCAAAATCACCCATACTGTGGAGTTGTAAGTCTACCACCCAAATTGGCCACGCAACTGTATACACACACCTGTTCCAGGTGCTGCATCAACTGCAGCATCTACTAGTCCTAGGAGAATAGAAAAAAACAAAAAACACAACAAAAATATAATTTATATGTCTTCTATTTCCTGAAATAGGATAATGCATACAACACATACACATACACACACACACACATATTAAAGGCAAAATCTGAAGCCACTGATTATTATAATTGATAATATTTTGAAAAGTTCCAATATTTCTTGAATATCTATGGCATGTATTCTTTCCACATGTAAAAATTCCAGCCCTAAACAAACCTGAGTAAAACTAATTTGAGCCACCAAATAAAATTTCACCATACTGCAAAAATGTATGCTGTATTTCTAAATTGATAAAATGAAATCAGTGAAACTACACATCTATAATTAACTACATGTATAATATAAAAGTGAGATGACATGATAAGCAGAACTTAAAAATTGCAAAGACTGACATTTACTATTTAACAAAAAACTTGAACTTCAAGTTTACTTTCTCATTTAAGGAAAAATTAAAGGTTACTTGTAAATTTAAATATTCTATGAACTCCTATTTAGATGACCTTTTCAATCTAGTCTGCTTGCAAGTCAAAATCTGCTCCACCCGCTCAGTCAGCTTAGTGCCACATCAGTGCTCTTAGTTCTTTAATCCAAATATACATTTTTGCAGCCTCTCCAGTAAAGGAACTAAACCTTATACAATTTAAAAAATATCCTGCCTCATTATTTGTGGCTTTTTCTTGAGGCTGAGGTTTGAATATAAATAAAGAACTATCTTTTCCTCTTAACATCTGCCAAAGGAAAAATAAAAAGAAAATCGTGATTCTGCATCGTTGGCTAGTAAGACATTTACCTATAAGGAAGATTTTCTTATAATTTTTCAAATATCTGTACAAATACATGAATAACAGCATTAAAAAGAGGGGAAAAGGCCACTTTAAACTTTAAGAATATCAATAAAACTAGAGGAAAGTTTTATACAAGTTCTGAAAATACACACGTTGTTCAGCTGGGCCAGCCTCTGCTTTCATAGCTTCCTTTTGTCTGGACAGTAATTCTCTTTCTTCTTGGAGCTGCTGCTGTTCTGCTTCCAATTCTTGCAATCTATTACTTGTACATAACAACTCCTGCTCAAGACGATCTATTATATCCGTTTTTTCCTGAATTTGCCTTTCAAAAAGAGTCTTTTCATCTGCATAGCCATCAATAACACCTATAAAATAAAATTAACAGAGAATGGAATTATAATGCAATTCAAATTTAACCACTAGGTTTTAATATAAGCAAAATTTTAAATCATTCCAACTTATTAAAAGGATTGAATGAATTTGCTGCTGACTGCAGCAGCTACTAGTCTTTAATACGGTACATTCAAGGCAGCCTTTTTTCTTGTTTGCCATTGTGCATAAATATAAAGTTTTTCTGAACTTTCTAGTACTTTGCTATACTAAAGTATGACATCACATAGGTTTAAATCATTTTATTAAGCAGATATGGATAGGTTTCTGAAAAGTTTAATATAAATTAGATGCTTGTGAATTGAATCACATTTTACATATACAAGAGAATTTTAAATATACTAGAGAGTATTTTAAGTAATTCTAGTAGGCCAACACCCACAACAGCAGCATAAATTAAGAGTACAAGGCTTTAGAGTTTTAAAGCCTAGAATCACCATTTAATGGTGACTTTAAACAATATAACAACATCTTTTAGTTTCAGTTTTCCCACCTTTAAATTACAAGAGTTGTTTTAAGATGGTGAGATTATGGTAAAGACTTACCATCATCCATTCATGTATTTTCTAAAATTTTTAATATTTTCAGTAATTCTATATATTCTTCATATAACCAAATATATTCTCTCTCTCTCTCTCTCTCTCTCTCTCTCTCTAAATATATATTTACATACCACACACACAAACACACAAATATATATATATAAACTCTTAAAAATTGGAAGGAACCTTGAAGACAAACCACAACTACTTTTAAACAGTCACTCTAAATTAGAATAGACTGGTAGCTTTCAAACCTGGCTGTGCATCAAAATCTCTATTTTAAGACTGAATTTTCTCTATCCTCAGTTGTCAGTGGCAAAGTACTCACCCTCAGCCTTACTGAGCTCCACAGCCAGCTGTTCTCTGGCCCTGGATTCTTCATGAAGACGCTCTCGCAGTTCTTCCTGACACTTAAGGCACTCTGTGGCTTCTTGTTTCTGTCTAAATGACTCACGCATCAACTCTGTCTGTGTAATTTTTGCATGTTCAAGCTGGAAAAGGAGGAAAAGAATACACGGAAGAAGATGAAGTGTGGGAATACTAGTGTCATTTGCCATTAGCACTTCAAAGAAGGGGGATTTTAAATTATTGAATTATAGTCATTTAAATATTCCCGGTACATGCTAATATTGGCAAGTAGGATAAGTCATAGTAGACAAGTAGATTAGCTGTGCACAGTTTTTCATTAAGAGATGGATTCTAGTTTTACTGGACAAAAGAATATACTTTTCTTGCTGGAAATCAACCACTTAAAATCAATAGATGTATATTCTATCATATAAAGGAATATATAATGTTAATAAAGCACAGGCTTCTACTCTGTTTGCTAAAGAAATTATGTAACTGTGGTCTATGATATACTTTATTTCTTTTATATTTAATACTTATTGATTGTGACTCCTACAATATTCACTGTATACTGGGGGGAGTTTAATCATACATGATTAATACAATGGCATCAATTAAACTCATAGTGGCACAACACAATTAAATTACATTTATAATCCATGTGCTTTAACTAAAAACTTTATATTTCTGTCCATTTGTGAAACTCAAGACTATGAATATTCAACTTACTTTCAAAAGCTTAGAATGTAGAGGAAGCATGAACCATAAACATAGTTTATGATACATATTGACTACATTTTTTTTTTCTTTAATAGAATTGTGGTTCAGAAAGAGTAACTATGTTCTTAAACAATTTTTAAGATGGTAGTACAGACTCAAGGCCAAAGTTTTCCAATTTAGTCACTGTTACTGCATAAGTTATATGAAATTGCAGAAAAGCACTGTCTTTACCTTACTATTCTGGGTTTCTGGTTATCGGTACTAGGACTTGCTTATCTGTTTTTGTTTAAACAATTACCTGAGGGGGGCAAATAAGCTCAAATGTTTCTAGTACTTAGTCCAAAATTTTTAGAAAGAAACATGTATTAGTAACAAGTTCATAACAATGTTATAAGAATTTGTAAATTTATATATAGAGTACTCTGAGTCAGCAAGATATTACTACTATGTTTTAAGCTTAAAATATGATCAAATGTATCTCCAGGCAGACAGTGTTGGGAAAAACAAATATGATCAAATGTAGTGGTTTCTAATTTATAGTCAGACATCAGTAATATATTATAAAAGTATAATATTTAGTAATACTTTATTCTTAAAAACTAAAGACTTCTGCTCTTCAGATCTGCTATGGTATTTACCACAGCAAATGAATTTTAGAATTATTAAAGCTTTTTGTGATCACTCTAAATTTCTAAAATGTCCAGTATGCAATTATTCTTATTGCACTGGGATGTCTTAAATATCATTTATAACTTAGCATTTGAAAACAATATGAATACACACATAAGACTCAGTGGAAAATTACACATAAATTTTAAATCATAAATTACTTAAAATATTTGTGACAATATGTTGTTACCTCAAAAAGGATAAAACTTTACAAATATTTTTACTTTTTTTTTTTAACTGGCAAAACAGTATTTTTCTTCTAAATGTGAATATATATTACTTTTTATTATAAAGAAACATAACCATAAAGTGTGAACTAATTTATATATTACGCTCTTGAATTTACAGTCACAATCCATGTTTTAAAAATATATCAATTGCTTTTACATATACATATACTGTTTTTCTGTACATTACATAATGATTGCCTAGTGAATACACATAATTTAAAAGGATATTAACTTTTTTCTTTTCAAATTTACTGTAAATAAGTATTTGCTTCTAAGTTCTATTTTTTGAAAGATTTAACCAGCCTTATACTGCATTTAAATATTTACCATAAAAACCACAAGAAAAAACTTCAGTTTCATAAAATAAAACCAAAAAAGGTAGAATAATCAAATACAGTAAATACAAAAAACAAATTTCATTTATTATAGTAGTAGATGAGATTCATACTTTATTGGGATTAAGAGATTCCTCTAAATGCTGATCTAAATACTTCAGACTTTAAAAAATTTATTCCATCTAGTTAAGGTATCATTTGTTTTTAATATCTATTATAATATGAAGCATATAAAGATTTCATATTCAACATTTTCAAAGTATTTAAGAAACATCATTGCATTAAAAGTGTATAAAGCACCAGCAAATATTCTGACGCTTTAATAAAAAAGTTGCAGGAGAGGTAACAAAACTATTCTGAAAACCATCTGTTTTGTTAAATATTAGCTAGTATATTATAGTTAATGCCATGAAAGTCATAAAAAGGGCTGAATAGCTTCTAACTATAGTGAGTAACCTGTAGTGAATCATTCGAAACATATTTAAGTATCAAATAAACCTGATATACTAAATATGCAGAGATCTTTATGCTACACTTACCCTTTACAATGTTTATAAAGTACATATCACATAAAAAGCATTAAAGGGTGTGCTGTTCCACAAAATTTGTAGGCATATTAAAAACAGAAAATAAGTTCCTCAAATTGTTAACAATAAAATTAAAATTAGTATCCAAGTTTCCTTTTTTACTTGTCAGAAACTATAGTCAATAGGCCACATGATTGTAAACATTTCCTAATTGGCTCAATGACAACTCACTTAGCTGTTTTAGGTATCATAATGCCTATTTCCTCAAATATAATCATTCCACTTTTACTCATGATTGGCAACATAAATATACAAAAGCAAGAACTTTAAGGTCAGGCAGAGTCTTTTTAAACAACTTGCTTGGCATTGGAGATATGTAATATTATCTCATTCTGCTTTCTGCAATTAAAAACATAGCCAAGTTGGGGCTCGTAGATCAAATTTAGCCCTTCAACATATCCTGGATGAATGAGCAGCAATACACTAAACAACAACAAAACAAGGTTCTATTCCATTTCGCCTTAATAAAGACACTCAAGACTTCATTTCACATTATACATAGTTTTTAAACTAAATGAATTTTTTAATACTTACTGAATAAGGAGGGGTAGGCAGTGAAATCTTAGAAATAAGCTTTAATATGTGCCCATTTCTTTTATGAATAAAATGAAAAATAGAAATATTAATAATTACTGAATTATTTTCATCCAAATGTTCACAGAGAGGAAAAGGATGTGGTAAAGGCACACGAGATTCAACCTCATAAATGTCTTCATCTTGTTCTTCCAACCATGAGCTGAGTTTGACAGTTGTCAAATAGGTCCTATAAGAATCCATCCTAGAAGATGTAGTCGCCAAGCTTCCTCATTTGCTTAATCAGTTTTCTACTACATTAAAAAGTTCTTTTTAGTTTATGAAGATATACCATAGCAGTATGAAAATTTCTTTTTTAGCACTAACAAATAAACATAAAATTAATTCAGACACTGAATAATAAAAGGAGTGGGAAGGTCCAAGGAAAAAACTCACAAATTTAAAAAGCTAGATCTCTATTAATCTTCCTCCAAAGAAATCCGAAACAAAACAAAAAAAAGAAAAAATAAAGCAATCAAGCAAACAAGCCAACAAAAACCACCTTTTTAACTAGAAAAACTAAATCCTTAAAGAATACAAGAATGAAAATATAAGTAGCAAATTCATTGAGCAATAAAATGGCTTCCAGTATCAAAAACATCTGTGGTAATAAGTAAGCCTTCAAAGCAGAACCTGGCAAGGAAGGTCAAGTTTTAAATCTCCATAGTAGCAGTCTTGAGAAATGTAGCTGCAACATTATTCCCCTTGTTCTTACAGCTTCACTCCATTGAAAAGGAAAAGCTTTTCTGGACTGAGTTACTCAAATAGCCTCTCATGCTGAGCCAAAGGATTCTAGTCAGTGTCCCCTGAGGAAAAGGTCAGAACAAAGGGTGTGGTTTAATGTCTTTACCTATATGTACACTGACAGGTGGAATGTGAATTAGTACAGCCACAAAAAAGCCTGCCAAACAGGATCCAAGTTCACATCACACCTTTGAAAAGGGCATTCAGACCAGTTTATAATGTTTTAAAGATAAGTTAGTATCTTTCCACCTGTTAAAAAACTGCTTTAATTAAAAAATGTGAAATCACGAGTATATGAATAATCTATATTACTAATCAGTTATTCAAGTATATCAAATAATCAAAATTATTTCTGGAAAATTAAATTATAATTTCCTTTTGATATTTCCTTAGAAATACTATTCATCTTTCAAGCAGCCACTAAAACTAAATAGATAGTTTAGTTACAATCTATTTCCACACTGCTTATAGAGTGCATGCTAAGGAAAACGCTTTGTTTAAAGCTGCACTATATATACTAATTGAAAATTATATCAATTAAGGTATCTTATGAACCCTGACTAAACCTTAAAAGCCCAAGTTGTCTGTAATAGCCTTCTAGTAGCTCTAGAAACCTGTGCAATAGTGAATCAATAATCCACTCAGAATTAAGATAAACAACTTACTTTTTAATATTAAAATATTTTCAATAATGAAAGCTGTTTTAAAGAAGGGAAAAAGCTTTCATTTTGGCATCCTTTTTCTATCCAGTAACCAAATATCCTAAACTCACAAAGCCTTTATCTAAATGGAAAAACCCATACTAAGGCAAGCAGGTAATAATAAAAATCCAGTCTACATCCACCCTCACTGAATAAAGTTGTTGAGAAAAGCCAGTACTCAATCCCTGCAAGGTAGACTAATAATTAGAACTGAGAAAATGACATTTTCTACAGAAAGCCCAGAATTGACAGAGAGATGGCTTGCAGCTGGGGACAGGCAGCTCCCTCTTGCATGTCTGGACTCAGCAATGAGAAATGCTTGCTTGTTAGGATTTTTTATGTAACCCTCTAATGAATCTGTGAAGATATCTCAACACCTATACAAGACAGTGACCTAATCTCATCACTGCCATCTAAATGTGACTTTAGAGAGGGTTCTGCAGAAATAAATTATCAATATCCTAGCTGCTGAGCTTTATGGACTGGTGGGACCCATGCTTAGCATATCAAATACCCCTTAGAATACTTTCCCTTCTCCCTCTGCAGATTATAGAGGGAAAATCTGGTGTCCAATTTCTCTTACTTGAAGCAAAAACAAAAGCCTGCAGAAAGAAATATCTCTTTATAAACAGTAACATTTAGGTCAGGGTAAGAACTAACTACAAAGAAAAGAGAAAAACTAGAAAGGAAAAAGTACTCAAAAAAAGTAACAGATTAAGATGATTTAGAATGAAGCAAACAGCCCTCATAACAGCAGTATATTAACTGATGGAATATTATATTAATTGATGCTCACAAAGATGACCCTGAATTAAAATAATTAAAATTATATTCTGTTGTTTTCATCTATTTTTCAAGGCATGTAAAACTACTTCCATTCATGAAAAACAAAAATCCATAAGAGTATCCTCTTATATCTAGGAACATAGGTCAAGGTAAGAAACTAACCACAAATAAAACAATAAAATTTGGGGGTGGGAAGAAGACTCAAAAAAACAGTATTAGATAAAGGTGATACAGTAGAGTGCAATACAGCATTCATAACAACAGCATATTAACTGATGATAATATTAACTGATGTTCAAAAAGGTAACTCTGAATTAGAATAATTCAAATTATATTAATTTTTTTTCCCTATTTTAGAAAGCACATTAGGCTTTTTGCAATCAAAAAGATAAAACTGAATTACTTCAATTTTTAGAGAACATACTTTTAATTATCCAGACTAGCTAATCGTTCCTAGGTTTCAGATAATTAAGATTTTAATGTATATTTAAAGGCTATAAATTTGCAGTGCAGAATTACATTTCCCAAACAAGACAGAATTTACTTTAATCATATAATGTCAAGCCATTTAACCATTTTTTCCTATAGTCTATTTCAAACTGTAACATTACTGTTGCTCTCTTTTGGACTCTGATTTGTTTACTTATTTCTCTAAGTTATTTAATAGATACATCAGCATACATTACCCTGACCAATGCTAAGTATACTGGTGACAACACTTGATGGCAAATGTGTTTCAGCACTTTGATTATTTTTATGTTTTTAATTTTTTTAAAGAGTTGGGGTCTTACTTTGTTGCCCAGGCTGGAGTGCAGTGGCATGGCTCACCACTGCCTCAACATCCTGGGCTGAGGCAATCCTTCCGCCTTAGCCTCTCCAGTAGCAGGGAGTATAAACACATGCCACAGTGTGCAGCTAAGGTTGCCTAGGCTAGTCTTGAACTCCTGAGCTCAAGAAATTCTCCTGGGTAAGCCTACCACGGTGCTGAGGTTACAGGTGTGAGCCACCAGGCCCAGTGATTACAGTTAGTTTAAAACACCACAATAATAAAACAAAATCTTAACTTATACTACTGTTTTATATCTTCAGACTGCTTTTTTTTTTTTTTAGAGACATACAGCTTTGGTGTCGTAATTCTCAAATAATGAGAATTAGTAAGCTCATAAGTTTCCTGAAGTGAAAAATCATTTCACGGGAATAAATTACTTACTCATTAATTTCTTCCAAGACCTGAGAGAATCTCTTGGTAACAACCTCCTATGGCTCTAAATATTAATAATACCTCTAGACTCTGGACAACTAATTGCTAAAAGACCACTCCCATAGATCAAAATGATTTCTATACCTAATCCAAGAGTCAAGAATCTATGAAACCATCTTTCAAAGATAACTTCTCTGCAGAACCACAGAGACTACTGAATAAAGACTGTGTTAGAGATTACCTTTCTCAGGGCCTCGGGGTAGTCTCTAAGCACTTTGCCTCATATTATAAAAGTTATTCTAACCAATAGGAAACTACCAATATGTTGACTGTAAATCTTATTTTATAGTAGCCTGTCCAGGCAAAAGAGAATTAAATTCCATCATAATAAATGTGTTATTATATGAACTTGGGCAGACCACTGGGAAAATCACCACTCAGATAAAATACATAAAGTAAAATACTACTTTAACATATATTATGAACTCAGTATTCTTCATAAAATGTTACCAATTATTTTACTGAAACAGGATATACCAGCAGGCACGGTAGCTCACACCTGTAATTCCAGCATTTTGGGAAGCGGAGGCAAGAGAACTGCCTGAGCCCAGGGGTTCAAAACCAGCCTGGACAAACTGTCAAGACCTCGTCTCTGCAATAGATTTAAAAAAAATAGTCTGGTGTGGTGGCATGCACCTGTAGTTCTAGCTACCTTGAAGACTGAGGCTGAAGAATTGCCTCAGTCCAGCTGGTTAAGGCTATGGTAGCCATGATCATGCCACTGCACTCCAGCCAGGGTGACAGTGTAAGATTCCAACTAAAAACAAACACACAAACAAACAAATAAAAAAAATAAACAGAATGGAGCCGGGCTCGGTGGCTCAGCCTGTAATCCCGCGCCTTTGGGAGGCCAAGGTGAGTGGATTGCCTGAGCCCGCGGGTTCGAGACCCGCCTGGGCAAGCGAGACCTCATCTCTACAATAAACCAAAAAATTAGCCGGGCGTGGTGGTAGCGCGCGCCTGTAGTTCCAGCTACTTGGAAGGCTGAGGCGGAAGGATCGCCAGAGCCCAGCAGGTCGAGGCTGCGGTGGCCGGGAGCGGCCACTGCACTCCAGTCTGGGTGACTGAGTGAGACTCCAACTCAAAA
>CAUYQG010197515.1:0-13118 GCA_963574415.1 Tarsius wallacei | reverse complement strand
TACCATGCCCGGCTGATTTTTTGATTTATTGTAGAGATGAGGTCTAGCCAAGTTGTCCAGGCGGGTCTCGAACCCGCGGGCTCAGGCAATCCACTAACCTCAGCCTCCCAAAGCATGGTATTACAGGCTGAGCCACTGAGCCCGGCAAAAAATGATTTTTAATTACCTGTCGGCTAACAACTCAATTAGGTTTTCCTTCAATTTTCTGAAAGCTAAGAATTGAAAACCACCTGACTTCATAAAGGGTTTGTTCCTCAGTCATCAAATCAAAGTTCCTTACTTTCTCAACAGCAAACCAGCAACATATCAGATTTTCCATTTGACTGACACCCTAGATAGTTTTACATTTTGGAGAAACACAAAACACACCATAGTAGCCAGTGAGAAGTCTTCTTTTCTTTTGTAAAGTAGGAAAATAAAGACACTTTGCTAAGGAAGATCTATTTTAGGAAAGACCCAGAAGAAAGCTGAGGATCTGGCAAATGGTTCCCTGAAAACTAAACTATCTGTGATCAAGTATTAGTTGAAAACCTTTGTGTATCTCCCCAAGTGTATACATATCTCAGTTCAAAGAAGAGAGCAGCAGCTGGGCACGGTAGCTCATGCTTGTAATCCCAGCACTTTGGGAGGCTAAGATGAGAGGATCGCCTGAGTTCAGGAGTTTGAGACTAGTCTGGGCAATGTAGCAAGACATTGTCTCTACAAAAAAAAAATAAAGAATTAGCTGGGTGTGGTGGTGCATGCCTATAGTCCTAGCTATTCAGGAGGCTGAGGCAGGAGGATTACTTGAGCCCATGAGTTTGAGGCTGTGGTGAACCATGATCTTGCCACTGCACTCCAGTCTGGGTGACAGAGTGAGACCCTGACTCAAAACAAACAAACTAAAACTGTAAAAAGACAGCTGTAATATATTTAAAGTAAACATCTGTAAAGGAAAACAGTACATATTTATATTTTACATGTATTCTTGTATTACCTGCATGACTCCTTTTGAAAGCAAGTTCTTCCCCGATGGGTCCCAATGACTTAGGAAATAACGGATTACTCCAAGTGTGGGAGTTCATATCCTTTCCATTGGCTATCAAGGACACGTTCTTGGGATTTACACCTTAGAAAAACAAAGCAGTCATCTCAAAGGTTGGGGTATGATCACCAATTTGAAAGAAAAATATATAATACATTCAAACAAATACCTTGACAGGAGACTGGAAATAAATTTAGGTTAAAATGTAACAGACATTTGCTTTTTGATAAACCCTAACATGATCCTAAGCCCTCAGCACAACAACTAAAATACTGGCAGTTTACTTTATAAACAGAAGATATTTTCTGTAACATAAATAATAGAAACATTTGACATTCTTGCTAAGTATCTTGTAAAAATTGAGGTAGCACAAACATTTCTTCAAAAGCATAACATTTTAGGATAACTCATGTCACTTGATTTGAGTGTATGCTTTGGAGCGGACCCTTATTGTACCCAGGAAAACAGATCCATGACCAAAGAACTCAAAGAAACCCAAGACGTTCCAAAGTAGACACATAAATATCCATCTGGAATGCTTATTTGTATACTGGACTTAGTAACATCTAAACAGTTTACCACCTGTGAACCGGAAAGATTATGTTAGAAACGAGGACAATTTAAATTATGATTTTCTGAAACTCTGTGAAATGGCGAGTGAGCCTTGGGCTTTGGTACTAGTGGCAAAGGGGGTTGTTTAATCTGTTTTTAAGATACTTGAAAACTTCTGAGCTTGTATTCTTTTTTACTGATAATTAAATTTGACTGAACTTCTGAGATGCTACCTATCACACAGTCATTCATGTAGTGTTTTCTTTTCTTTCTTTTTTTTTCTTTTGAGTTGGAGTCTTAACTCTGTCACCCAGGCTCACAGCCACTGCAGCCTTGACCTGCTGGACTCAGGTGATCCTTCCACCTCAGCCTTCCACGTAGCTGGAATTACAGGCATGCACCATGATGCCCGGTTAATTTTTTGGTTTACTATAGAGATGAGGTCTCGCCAAGTTGCCCAGGCTGGTCTCGAACCTGTGGGCTCAGGTAATCCTCTCAATTCAGCCTCCCAAAGTGCTGGGATTATAGGAGTGAGCCACTGCGCCTGGCCCATGTAGTGTTTTCTTTAACTAGTGTAGAAATCAGCACGAAGGTCTCCATTGAGTTAGGAAGTTGGAACTGTCTCCAGGAAGCATGAGCATTTACTTGTCACAAGCTTAATTCCTTAGACAGGCTTCACATTTATGAGATATATAATAATGTCTCTTAAAACCAGAAATACTGAGCCTCAAAAGTTACCCGTCATTGGTTTTCTAAGGAAACACTCCATCAGGCAAATAATTTTCCTTTCTTATAGGATATAACTCCCTTAATAAAACACCTACAAATAGAACTGTATTAGGGAACCACTTGATGATAAAGAAGATACACTAGGTGACAATTACTCATATTAAAAACATTTTTACCCGACTAGTCATGGTGGCTCATGCCTGGGATCCCAGAACTTTGGGAGGCCGAGGTAGGAGGATTGCTTGAGTCTAGGAGTTCAAGACCAGCCCAGACAAGATAGTGAGACTTTATCACTACAAACAAACAAACAAAAAGAGTGGTGCATGCCTGTAGTACCAGCTATTCAGGAGGCTGAGGCAGAAGGATCTCCTGAGCTCAGGAGGTCAAGGCTGCGGTGAGCTGTTGCCACTGCACTCCAGACTACGTGTCAAAGTGAGACCCAGACTCCAAAAAAAAAAAAAGTATCCCAAAAGAAAGGGCAGGTAGGGGAAAAAGTGAAAAAAATCTCTTTAAGTGAACGGTTTTCATATAGTTCAACAAAAAATGGGGCCTGAATATTTAAATTATTTCGTTAATCTGGTTGGTCTTGGCAATAACCTTAAATAGGTTATTTTAAAATGGATAATTAGTTTAATTCAGGTATTTTTAAGATAAAGATTCCAATTTTGTTGAAAAAAGACATATACTAGAATTTTAAATTATTTGTTGGTTTATGAGCTTTTATTGGTCACCTTCTACATACCAAACGCTATTAGGAAGAAGCAGAAATTAATATAATTTGAAATAATAATAGATATCATTATGTGGTGATAACTCTTCCCCTCAAAGGAGATCAAAACGTTAGCAAATATTTACTGAGCACCTACCAATGCCAGGCAGTGTGTGTGGCACCAGAGAAAAAGTGGTAAATACATGTCAATTCCTACTCTTTTGGCTCTTAAACTCTAATGAAAAAGGAGACATTTATAGTTATAATCAATTAAGTAAATTATTAGCAGTGTGCAAATTGTTTAGAAGAAGCTGATATGAAGAATGATCCTCAATCTCTCTTTCAAAAATGCAATTTTAAGCTGAAATGTGTTCCTGGGAGAGGCAACAGTTTGGGCAGAGGACCTGGGATGGGGAAGAACCAGCATGGATGTGCAGAAGCAGCAAGAACACAGAGAGGGAAAACTGAGGCCGGGAGGGAGGGGGAGGAGTGCCAGGTCACACAGGACTTGGTATGTCACGTTGGGAGATGTCAAATGCAGGAGAGGCTGATATAGAAATGACACAGGACTCTGAATTAACAGGGTGGAAAGAAAGATGGCAAGTGGTAAGTAGGAAGAGAGAGGATCCACAGGCCAAGGTTTCAAACATGCTGTGGAGGGAGCTGCTTTCCGGCTGGTAGTGCTGGCATCCTGCTCAGCGTCCTGGTTCTAGAAGGGGGAGAGACAAGTGGGCACTGCTGAGAGATCATTAGTGTTCCCATTGCATACTCTATTTGCAACTACCTTGTGATAATCAAGTTCCTAAGGCTTACAGGGTGAGTTGAGAGATGATGTGGTCCCGCTGTAAGTAACAAAACAGAATTTCAAAGTCTTGCTCCAAGTACACAGCTGGTCGGTAACATGTCAGTAACTATGACTCTTGTGTCTCTTTCCCTGAAGGCCAATGTCATCTGTCAATCCTTGTAGTATAATGCCATGCTGCCCTGAAATTATATGGTATATTTCTAGAGCTCCCATAATTCTAACAGTTGATGCCTAATACGACCATTTATACTTGGCTTTAAGGTAAAAAGAGGGCCCCAAAAGGCATAATTATTTTCTTATTCCTGAAGATATTCAATTACAAAAATAACGACAGATCATAAATAAATGTCAAGGATTGCTTCTTATTTGAGCACAGTTGCTGGTTCACAGAAGGTGCTCAATAAATGTTTGTCCAAGTGGTTGGACTGAGCCAATTCTAGTTTCAAATCTCATCCAGCTCTAGAGGGGTCATTTTCAAGACAAAGAATAACAATAAAGTAAAAATGAGGCTCAAATTTAGATTTCAAACAATTCTTTGTAATTTTGAGTCTATATTTAAAGCTTCCATTACATCCATATTTCTGATCCCAAGTAATTTGCAGAATTTTTTAGGGCCTGCTAGTTAAAAAAGAAATGATCATACAGGTCTCACCCTGAAATATATTCTTGAAAAACCACATTAGGAAGCAGGACTACGGAAACTGGGTGGTTTGGCTCAAAGGATAAATATCTTTTGCCAGAAATTTACAATAGCCTTTGCCACCACCAGAGGTCTCACTTCTATAAGTAAGAAAATGCTGATCTGCTAAATTTCAGTCAGTAAAATGTATTTAATTTTTTTTTTGCCATACTCTAGCATTCTTTCATTTTTTTAAGGAGTATTTTTTATTTCAATAGCATTAGGGGGTACAATTTTTTTTAAACATGGAAAAAAGCATCTCCCATGAATCTATGTTCTGGAAACTTTCTTGCATCCCTGCTCTTGAAGTCAGATTAGAACTCTCATGATTTCAGCACCAAAATTTACAAACCTACTGGTTTCTAGAGATTACCACCCAAGGATTTTTGCTCCTTTCAAAAGGGCTCCCCAGCCGTTATGGTCTTATTCCAACTCCCCTCGCCTTTCTGAAGACTCAGTCCCTCACTTGTCTCTCTCCTCCAGCATCACCAGTTCCCCCCTCGGTAAGAGATCCTTCCCATCAGCAAGCGGACGTGCTCCAGAGCACTGCAAAAGCGCCCCCTGCAGCCCATGTTGGCTTAATTCCACTTCTAAGCTCTTCTTCAGGACAAACTAAGATGAAGCAGTCTAAATAAGAACTGCAATTTTTACAAAGACTGTGAAGAAATATGTGGGCAAATTCCTTACCCTAGTAGTGTAATGGCATGACAATTTTCTGTTCAAAAATATTAGCATAACCTACATTTTTTCCTCATTTTCAAGAATCAAAGTATAAGGCCACAAATAAAATAGTCTTTCCCAAACTATCAGAGAGATTACAGTGGTGAAAAGCTGATCTAAATTAGGAAAAAAAGGATTTTAAAGTCAATTGTAGAGTTCCAAAAACTCTAAATATTTCCAATTTTTAGAAAGTGACCCCCCAAAAAACCCTAGCAAATGCTATGTTAACAGCTTACATTAGTAATAATTGTACTGTATAGTTAATTTTCTAATCCGTATCCCTTGCTCACAAGTCTTTTTGATTTTTTAATTGATATAGTTGTATATATTTTTGCAGTACATGTGACATTTTGACACATATATGCAATGTGTAATGATAAACCAGGGCAATTGGGATATCCGTCACCTCAAACATTTGTCTTGTCTGTATTGGGAACAATTCTTCTCTTCTAGCTATTTTGAAATATACAGTAAAGTACTGTTAACTATAATTTCCTATTGTACTTTTGAATACTATAAATTATTCCTTTTAACTATATTTTTGTCCCATTAACCAATTATCTTTATCATTCCCTAACTATTTTAATAAGATCTTTGTAAATTCAATTGGTATATGCTAATAATAAGAGCTATACAAGTTCCCCCCTCCCTTTCTCTATCCAGATGTACACAATCTTTCTAATTTTATGACCCAGGTTTTTTAGAGTCCACTTCCCATGTCTTACCCTGATGCCATACAGCCTAAGTAATTTGCTTACAACAAAACAAACATTAACTTTCTTAGATCTGCAAATACTCAGATTTGCTCTGCTCTTGATAACTTCATGCCAATGTCTTCAACCTCTCTTAGATACGCTAGTGTCTTCCTTCTTACAAAGCAGCACAGGAGTGCAGTCCTAAAGCCTTGATTTGGTGTCCATAAATTTATTTCAACTTGCTCAACACCTGTGGCTAAACTGAAACACTCACTGTGCCTTCTGTTTTCTATCCCATTCATTTCTAAACTTTTTGTTTGTTTCATTTTTTTGTCTCACCAGTTACTAACAACAGGAGTAGTTCTCAACTAGATGCCTTGAACTTAAATTCATATAGTTACCTAAAAGGTATATAGAAAAATATGTTATATATCAATCTCTTGCTAACAATCCAGTCTCAGCTGTCTCTCTCATCTGCTTTCCCCCTCCTTCCCAAACAAGCTTCTGGAAAATGGAGATTGTGGCTTGTTTTAGGAAACTTAGATGTGAAAAGCAAATCTTCCTTCAGTAAATAAAGTGGCCTGCTCACTGTGTTTAGAAAACTATAAATGACCATCCCACAAAAACACATCACCTTCCCTCACTAAAGATAAATCTGTACAGATACATGAGTATTTAAAAGTTGATTCCCTCTTATAGTAAGTTGAATTTAAAAATTTTATTTTTTATTGGATTTAGAAGAAAATGCTGTTTGCAGGCACATCATAAACTCCCCCACTGTCTGTCTAGAGCTTTCTCCCGAGCTCCAGCTTCATATATCCAGGTATCTATTGGAGAGATCAACTCAGATGTTCAATAGGCACTCGAAACTCAACCCTTGATTATTTCCCTCCACACTCCTGTCCTCTCCTCATCTTCCTTTTCTCACCCCATCCACCAATGGTCAAGTCAGAGCCTCAGAAGCTGAAATGAATTTCTTCCACTCCTTCCCATCACCCATGAGAATCTATCTGCAAGTCCTATTGGTTCCACTTATAAAATTTCATCCACTTCTGTGTCTGCTGCTTCCACTCTGGAACAAGCCATTACCGTCTCCCATCTAGACATATGCAATGGCTTCTTGACCAGTATCCTTACCTTTCTTGACCCCGCAGCATGCTCTACGCAGCAGCCAGAATGATCTTTTAAAAACAATCATTTTATAAAAATTTACATTTTATAAAAAATGTAATGGGGATGCAGAATTGCTTCAATAAAATTTAGCATTTACTAAATGCATAGATGGCTAGGTTTAGTGGCTAATGTCTGTAATCCCAGCATTTTGGGAAGCCATGGTGGGAGGAATGCTTGAGGCCAGGAGTTCTAACCCACCCTAGGCAACATAGTGAGACCCCAACTCTACCAAAAACCAAAACACCCCACAAAAACTAAATGCATAGCTTTGGTGAAGAAAGGAAAGATTTTTTGAAATACACAGATCATATTTATTTTTGGCTGCTAAGCATTACTCAAGCAGACTTCCACTAGTGGGAGAAACAAGAGGGCCAGAAAAGTCTTTGGCAATAGGCTGAGACACCGAAGAGCTCCATGATTATATTTTTTGTTTCATTGGTGCCCTTTCTTTAGAGACTCAAAGACACCTGAGCCTGACTTACCTGTACTCTAGTCAGTGGTAAACATTTTATTTTTTCTACTTACCTGGAAGGTATCTTGATTGTTTCAAGTAGTACTGTTTTGCTGTTGAGGCAGTTGACAATTCGGAATCAGATTTTAGGGAAACAATGGCAGGTAAGTTCTTGTTTTCCCCTGTGGGGTTGTTGGAGCCTGAGGGTACTGACTCTGGAAGCCTTGAAAATCACATAAGGTAGTATTACAGCATGAACACGAACAACCAGGAGATGTTCTCACCCATCCTCTGAACATCTTTTCAAACTAGTCAATGTGACCTCATTTAAATGGTTTCTGGAAGAGTCCTTTGGCTAAATGACAACTGCCTCACCCCACATAGATATCAGACAGCACATAGCATCATTTCTGATACAAGAGAGTATTTGACAGAAAGCTTTATAACTGATCAGCAGTTTTCTTGCACGTAATTGGTTTCTATCTTTCCTGAAACTGCTGCAGTGTGGATTCCTAATTCCGGTTGTTGGTGTGTTGAAAGGGAAGACAGTCAAACCATCTTCACCTGTCAAGTAAAATCATTTATAATCAGAAAGCTGGGTGTGGTCGCCTATGCCTATCCCAGCTACTTGGGAGGCTGAGGCGGAAGGATCTCTGAGCCCAGGCGTATGAAACTAGCCTGGGCAACATAGTGAGACGCTGTCTCCAAAATAAAATAAAATAAAAACTTGTAATCAGTAAGGTGGTTTAAGGCACAATTTGGATAGGCTAAGAAAACTGAAGTAGGGGAAGTAGTGCTAGAAAAGCTCCCACATAAAATTTCCAATTACCAGCCGGGCTCGGTGGCTCAGCCTGTAATCCTGCGCCTTGGGAGGCTGAGGTGAGTGGATTGCCTGAGTCCCAGGGTTCGAGACTCGCCTGGGCAACTTGGTGAGAGCTCATCTCTACAATAAATCAAAAAAATTAGCCAGGCATGGTAGCGCACACCTGTAGTTCCAGCTACTTGGAAGGCTGAGAGGGAAGGGTCACCTGAGCCCAGCAGGTCGAGGCTGCGGTGGCCGGGAGCGGCCACTGCACTCCAGTCTGGGCGACAGAGTGAGACTCCAACTCAAAAAAAAATTTCCAATTACTATAGTGACATACATGGGAAGTAGGTATTGATTGAGACACGCCTGTTCCCCCATAGGCAGAACAGACTTGCGCAGTGGTTAAGCACCTGGCTAGCTGTGCAGTGGTGTCTGTATTAAGACTGACTCTCTGCCTCTTGAGCCCTGCCTCCCAAACCTGTTTCTGAGTAAGAACTGAGATTGTTCAGCTTCTAGCCTTAGTTCTGTCTCCTTCCTGATGCCATTTTAACCAAGCAGCAGTGCAAGAGCCAGCCGTCGCTAGCAGAGGACGAACCTGTAACGTTTTCTGCTGCCCCTCTATGTGCTGTAATGAGCCCTTCATGACTGATCTTCTCCTTACCACTCTCTGACTGGGTCTCCCCCTTTGCTGGGCCCGAATGTACTGCCTAACTCCCATCACCTGTCTAACTCCAAGCATCCATGATTGCCACCTAGAAATCCACACTACCACGCCACATGATTAAGTCGACTCCCTTGGAAATGGTCACTGATATGGCTGGCCCTCTGAACTGCTGGCCACCCGCTTTAGGACCGTTTTAGACACAGGTGTATCTTCTGTGGACAGCCCCACCCATTTCTGTCATCCTTCTCTTCCCCGGAGCCTACAGTTATGCCTTTACTGAAATACTACTTATTCTCAAAAATACTCTCTCTAAAAAGACTTTCTTCATCTGAGTGGTCTACCCGTAGACAGAAATCTTACAGCTCCCTGCAGCTCCATCATAAGGGCACCAAATACACATTCTTGTGTTGTAGATCTTTGAAAGTCTTATTTCTGCTGCTATATATTTGATGGGGTGAAGACAGGCTTAATACCAACTAGGTATTTAGTAAATGTCTACTGAGTGTAAATACAAGTGTAAGTATAAACATCTTACTTTATTCACTTAAAAAATACAACCATTAAATAAAAGGTTTATAGTTTAGTATTTGGCATTCTGCTTTCTATGGGGAAGTCCTGTCTGCCTGAGAAACCCAGCAGCGAACAGCAGAGTCTGTTCAACTCACCAAGCACTTGAGCTCCTACTGCTGAAAAGGTAGTGTGGTATAGAAGAGAGAAAGACCTGGATTTGAATTAAGCCTCATCTGATGTTGGGCAACTTACTCAACCTGCCTGAGTCTCAACTAATTGGAAGACTGAGGTGGAAGGACGGCCTGAGCCCAGCAAGTCAAGGCTGTGGTGGCCTTGAGCATGCCACTACACTCCAGCCTGGGTGACAGAGTGATACTACAACTCAAAAAAATAATAATAATAATTCAAGAGAAAAGGGATGATTGATGTCGAGGAAATTTACCAATTGTTCCCTTGCTAGAATAAGGCATATAAACTACAACATTAATCTTAACTACAGGTTTTGATTCAAACCTTTGCTATCCTAAAAAAAAAAAAAGAATAAATTTCAGCTGAGATTAGAATAATATAGATTTTTAAAAAGGTTTTTGAGTCGTCTACATACTACATCAGTAGTCTTCAAACTCTTCTGCTCCTAGACCCAAATAATTGTTTTTAAATAACTACGTAACTTCTTGTACGTCTTTAAGTTGATATCTATAATTTTGCATCATAAGCTGGGTTTGGTGGCTCAGCCTGTAATCCCGCGCTTTGGGAAGCTGAGGTGAATGGATTGCCTGAGCCCACCGGTTCGAGACCTGCTTGGGCAACTTAGCGAGACCTCATCTCTACAATAAATAAAAAAATTAGCTGGGCATGGTAGCGCGTGCCTGTAGTTCCAGCTACGTGGAAGATTGAGGTGGAAAGATGGCCAGAGCACAGTAGGTCGAGGCTGTGGTGGCCCGGAGCATGCCACTTCACTCCAGTTTGGGCGACAGAGTGAGACTCCAACTCAAAAAAAAAATTTGCATCATAGATTTAATGTTTGTTTCTTGTTTCTTGCTAATAGCAGTTAGAAAACAGTAAATATTTTGTAAGATGAAATACTGTGAGGACTGACTGCAATTGGATTATTGCATAGTATGACTTGATACAATAAGTTTTAACTACCTTACCATAAAATACTCTGAATCTTCAAAAAAATTACATAAAATTTTAATCTGTGGGTTTTGAAAAATCAGATGGTCCTACAAAACATTCGAGTACATTTTAAAAAATACATATCACTAACCCCTGTTGCCTCAGTGATTTCAAATCTCCATGCTTTCTAACAATCTGAAATATAGTAACCCCCTTATCTACAAAGGATAATATAAGACCCCCAGTAGTTGTCTGAAACCGTAGATAATACTGTACCCTATATAGACTGTTTTTTCCTGTATGTGTATATATATATATATATATATACGTATAAAAAAGATTAACTTATAAATTAGGCACAGTAAGAGACTAACAACAATACCTAATAATAAAATAGAATAATTTTAACAATACACTGTTATGAAAGTTATGTGAATGTGGTCTCCCTTTCAAAATATCCTATTGTACCCTCCCATGAGTAACTAGAACCATGGAAAGTGAAACTATGAATAACGGGGGACTACTGTATCCTATTTGTATGCATCATTTTCCCTTTTAAAGAAATATGTATAAGGCAAGGAACAACAGAAAGATTTCTGAGTTGAAGATACCAGTCTTCTGATTTCTCCTTTTGTTTAGTGCCTCAAAGATTGTTACACCCCAGTAAGATTTGAAATGGCTGAGGGGTGTGACTTTCTTGCCTAAACGGGGACGGGGATTAAAAGAGCTTTTTCTCAAGTTCATGTATTTTAGGAAAGAGTATTTATGGAACATAAGGATCTGGAAATTGATTGACTAAAAATTATCCAAGTATATGTACCTCTTAGAGTGTCTTCAAGGGTATGTATATCCCAAAGTGAAGACGCTGTGCTATTCAATGTCAAGCAGCTATTGGACAAGTTTCCCTAACTCATGACACGACTTTTCCCCCTATTCCTCTTCTGTTCCAAGGGGGGAAAAAGTTGAATGGATCTTTCCAAAATATTCACCAAAATTTAACTCATCTAACTTTAAAGTTGAACAATGCACTTATGATGACCCAATTTATAAAAAGAAAAGAACTGCTAGAGATATTAAACTTCCAGAAAAGTTTCAAAAATGATTTTTTTAAAAGTTTAGAACAGCAAGCAAGCTAATCATTAAAAATTAATCCCATCAGAAGAAACCACTTTGTACATGGTTTTCTGCCTTCTGCATGTGAGTTTCAAATGGGAAAAATGATGACGATAATTCACAGGAGTACAATGAAAACTGAACAAGAACCCCTCCCTATACATACACACACACACACACACACACACACACGCACGCACGCACATATACTCATCCATTAATACTGAGAATCATTACAATAAGAAGTCAAGATTCTTACCTTTTCAGAGGTATACATAAATATTCGGGTTTTGTAGAAGAAAACAATACTAAGCTACCTTTTTGTCCTTAAAGGTTTATATTCATTTATATTAATGAGCAAAATAAAGTTGATGCGTGGTAAAAGTACATTTTCCTGAGAAATTTGAAATCTTACCAAAACGGAGAATCTTTTTTCCTCTTTTCTTTGAAAACGCCCATGCTCGGTTTCTTGGAATGAGAGGCTCCGAAGTCACAGTCCTCAAACTCTTCCCCGCTGTCTCCAGACTTAAAGACAGTCTGACCCCAACGCCTCCTAGCACTTTTATGACCCAGGGTGCCATTTGGTTTCTGTGGTGGGAAATCTGTTGTCACAATCTTTAACCATGTGCTGACGCCTTTCATGCACAAGCTATTACATTAGACATTAAGAGTCTCCATCTTCAAGGAGCCTTCTACGCATTTAAAAGAACATATATACATCTAAAAGCACTAATAGAATAAGTAGAACATACCAAAAATATGGTGGGTGTTCAGAGGAGAGATCTTTGAGTTGAAGAGAGATTTGAATATTTAGGATCTGAGTTGACCCTTCATTGGTGAGAAGGATCTGGAAAACAGACTTGGCTGTGTCTTGGGCCAGTTGCTTAACTTCTCAAAGCCTAGTTGTGGGGAGCGGATGAGATGTGGGGAGTGAACGAGTGCTGTCCGAACAGCAGGCCTTGAGCAAAGCAAGGCAAGGCCCGAGCATAGGCAAGGTCTCGCTTGGTTGCTCTGCATCCTAGCAAGAGCAAGGGATGCAGCCTGCTACACAGAATGGTGTCTCGGATGCCCAGACATCCGGGTGCACATAGTTACAGATAAAGCCTTAGCTACAACAAGATAACCGTGGAACAGCTTGCTGTTTAGGTAGCAACAAAATTCCACTATGGCTCCCTCACAGACCTTGAATCCCTTCCAACGTTCTTTGTGCTTGATTATAAAATAAACACGCTGAGCTAGTTCGGGGCCACTTCTCCTCCATCAGAGGAAAGTGTCCCACCTGGCCCCAGCTTTTCTTTATGTCTTTGTGTCTGTGTCTTTAATCTCTCCCCGCTCTCTCTCGGGACCCTCAAGACAGCTTGCTGCAGCAA
>CAUYQG010197513.1:0-58281 GCA_963574415.1 Tarsius wallacei | reverse complement strand
CGCATGGGGAGACCCAACTGAGGTCCACTCCCTACTCCCTGGTGAGGACTCAGGCAAGTCTGCTTACTTCCCAGTGATCAGCCTTCCAATCTCTGGGTATTCCAGGAAGATGACTCTGAGCTTGCATTTTTTTTTTTTTTTGAGTTGGAGTCTCACTCTGTCGCCCAGACTGGAGTGCCTTGACCTGCTGGGCTCCAGTGATCCTTCCGTCTCAGCCTTCCAAGTAGCTGGAACTACAGGCACGCGCTACCACACCCGGCTGATTTTTCGATTTATTGTAGAGATGAGGTCTCGCCAAGTTGCCCAGGTGGGTCTTGAACCCGCGGGCTCAGGCAATCCACTCACCTCAGCCTCCCAAGGCGCGGGATTACAGGCTGAGCCCGGCTAGCTTGCATTTCTTACGGAGAAAACATAGAGGCCTGGAGACCACGAAGCATTTGCAAGGTGGTTGATAAATACCACAGCTCTTCAGCCTGCTGAGCCTGTATGATCTTTGTTGAATCGCCTAATCTACTTGGCTAATTATGCCCATTTTCCCTTCTCTCTTTCCTTCTTACTTTCTCTTCCTCATCACAATGTGGTACTTCAGAAACTCTCTCGAAGGAATTCCAAGGAGCTGGCTGGGTCTCTGTGGAGCGTATTGCGTTATCTCATTACGATCGCGCCTGGTGATCGGATTCCGTTAGCTGACTCTCTTTATTAGCAGGCAAAAGCCAACTTATGAAATACCTTTAAACCTGGATTTCCTTAACAATATATCATTGGGGAACTGACAGTTCTTGCTCGCTTCCCTCTGCCAGAAAGAATTAAGATTGTTCCTAATTTAATCTCTCTTCCGCATCGGAGGCGGATATTTGTGTTTCAGCAGCAAACTTGTTTTACAGGCTCTTGGGGAGGAGGCTCTGGGTTGTCACAGAGCAGCTCTGATAGGTGTCTGTGTGCCTGTGTGCACCTGGGGCTGGCCCTGGCTTCAGGGAGCCTGGGCAGAGGCCCCAGATGCCGTCCTTGATGGGAGTTGCAGCCTGGCAGCCTGTTGGGGAAAGATAAGAGGGCAGATACAAGAGCCACTGACTTTGCCATGTTGGTATAAGGGTGGTGTGGGGGTGCTGTGGCTGTCACAGACACTGCCTGTTGGAGAGTCGTCTGGCACCTCAGTCCTCTGGCTTTCTAGAAGTCAGAATCACCAGACTGGCTGGCTCTCATATTTTTTTTTTTTTTTTTTTGAGTATCACTTTGTTGCCTGGGCTGAAGTGCAGTGGTACAATCATGGCTCACATCTCAATCTCCTGGGCTCAGGTGATCTTTCTGCCTCAGCCTCAATCTCCTGGGCTCAGGTGATCTTTCTGCCTCAGCCTCCCGAGGAACTGGGACTATAGGTGCACACCACCACACCTGGCTTATTATTTTGATTATTATTATGATTTTTTTGGGTAGAGACAAGGGCTCGCTGTGTTGCCCAGGCTGGTCTCGAACTCCTAGTATCAAGTGATCCTTCTGCATCAGTCTCCCGAAATGCTGGGATTATAGGTGTGAGCCACTGCGCTCAGCCTCAGGCTGGTTCGTGACGATGCTCCAGCTGAACTGTGCCCTGGTCGTATTAACTGTGCCCTGGTCGTATTCCTATGGGCATGGTGCGGTCATGCTGTTGGTGTCCTGCCCATCCCCCATCCCCATGCATATTGGCTTCGAAAGCTCACAGCTGCCCCTTCTCTCGGGAATTAGCCTCAGCTGAGTAGGAGCTGCCCTCCTGACCACAGAGGCTGGCCACACGCCTCTCCAGATCTCTTTCCCTAAGTCAACAGCCAATGACAGGCCGACAGAAGGATACAGGAGACTAGCCCCCCTTGCCTCCAGTGTTCCTGAGCTTGCAGTGGGACCAGGCTGAACCTGGTCTCAAGCCCAGACCACATGCTTGTTTCGTTTCCTCGCCCTGTTTCTCCTGAGAATGCTTCCCCGATAGCTTCCCTTCATGAGCCTCTGCTTCTAGGCAGCATCTGGGCTGCTTGGGTTCCTGGGCTCTGATGCGCCTGTCCTCTGGAGTCAGGTGTGCATGGGAGAAACTCACCAGGACAGTCAAGGCAGGTGGCACCCAGTGGTCAACCATGAGCCTGGCCCCACGTGCACTCCCTGAGGACACTCCACCCCTGCCCACCATGGAAAGGCCTGGCTGACAGTGCCTGCCTGGGCACCCCCACCCATTAGTGGAGCATATAAGCTGTTCCCTGAGACTGCTCTGAAGCATGGCTTCTTAGATGCGCAGCGCCCCAGTCAGAGCTGTGGAGCCCGACGGGACCGCCCCGCCGAGCACATCACGTCCCCTCCAGGCACTCTGCACAGAGATTTGGGCGGCTGCAGAGGAGGGGGAAAGAGCTGTGTTGGAAAATCCTATTATCTAGCCAGGCCCCCATTGATAGCCCATGCATGAAACCAATTTAGAGAGTGTGAGTCAAAAGCCTCCGAGGACCGCCTGTTCTCACGGGAGCCCAGCAATCACCCTGCCCACGGTCCTCCGCAGACGGAATGTCAGTTGCGCTCCGTCCACCCAAGAGCTCTGCTCAGAGCTGTCAGTCAGTGCCCTGGGCTGACCGGCCCCTTGCTTGGCTGGATGTCGGGAGAATGTATGACTGCAAGAGAAGAGAAACACTTTGAATCGAGCATGATTATTTTCAGATCTCCATTTTGTTGATGGCTTGAGCAAGCCCAAGTGAGACTATTTGGGCTGCAAGCGTTTTGTGAAGGTCATATTTTCTGTCCATCTTCTGTCACGGGTGTAGGCAAGGGCAAGAAGGCACGGATGACACTTGTAACTGGGGCAAGGCTCTTAACCTCTCTGAGCCTGGGCTTCCTTTTTCATAAACGAAAAATACCCTACAGAGTTGATAGGAGGTCTCAATGAGAGAATGCACACAGTAGGTACTCAGTAAATGCTCATTATTTTTCACCTCAACCAAAACAATTCGTGCAAGTATCCAGAGTAAGATGCTTCTGCTTTTCTTTGTAGAATATTCTGATGTGTCTTCACCTGTGTAATAGTCTAGGAGTGATTATATCTAGCCACAGTATTTCTTGCTGAAAAATAACTTATGAATTATTCTGGTCTCAAAAGAGACCTATTACTACAAGCTAACTCTGGCAGTATACTGACTTTGTGCCAGTCACTGTTCTGGGTACTTCATACATGCTGACCTATGTAAGCCTCACTATAACCCTATGGCCTGGGTACTGCTATTATCCCTGTTTTACAGATGAAGAATCTGATGAACAGAAATTGCCCAAAGTCGCATAGCTAAGTAGAGATGTGATAAGAAAATATAGGAAGGCTGGGCTTGGTGGCTCAGCCTGTAATCCCAGCACCTTGGGAGGCCAAGGCGAGTGGATTGCCTGAGCCCGCAGTTTGAGACCTCGTCTCTACAATAAATCAAAAAATTAGCCGAGTGTGATAACGAACACCTGTAGTTCTGGTTACTTGGAAAGCTGAGGTGGAAGGATCACCAGAGCCAAACAAGTCGATGCTGGGTGGTCATGAGCATGCCACTGCCCTCCAGCCTGGGCGACAGAGTGAGAATTCAACTAAAAAAAAAAGATATAGAAAAATCTTAGCAGAGACACTGAAAGATGTTTATCCCAAATTCAATAGACTGAGGTATGAGCATTTCCCCTTTTCTAGGACATGCAAGGGGGCTCTGTCTTGTCCATCTTGGGAAGCTTCACTGGAGAGGTGGACCCCTCTCTTCTGACCTTCCACCCCCTCCTCTTAGTCTCCCATATCAGATTTGAACAGAAATTGGGCCACCTCATCTTTGACATTAGCCCCTTCCTCAAATGTTCTGGCAAGTGGGGACGGCCTCAGAGACAGGAGCTGGCCTGGGCCTACAAATCTCACCTGCCCCAAATGCAGGATCTGCCTGCGAGGATATGTTCATCCAACAGGTCAACATGGCCATTGCCAAGGCTCCTCCTTCCCAGATCTCCCACTCCTAGACGTCCTGTTCCTCAGTGAACATCGTCAATCCAGGCAACTACAGAAGATGTTCCTCCATCTCCCAGGGATAGCAGTTCTAGTCCCTTCCAGGAGCAATGAGAGTACTCTCTAGGTCTTAGTGTGAAGGATCCTGGGGGTTACACTGAAGCACACAGCAATGAAATGTGTGGGCTCTTGATTCAAGTCAGTGTTTGCATGTGCCAGGAACTCAATTTCCTCACCTGTAAAATAGGATGTTGGGTTTAATGTGTATAATGCCACATCTTAAGGTATATAAACATTGACTATAACAGTAGCCAGATTTAAAATTTAAAATGTCTTTGCCGTTTGGGCCACCCAATCCATCCATCCACTGGAAAATTCACTTTTCTGTTCAAAGCAGTCATTAAGGTTCAGCGCATCAGTATGAGGCCTTCATCTCCCCACTTGGTCTACAAGTCTATACAAGGGGAGAGTGGAAAAGAGGAGGGATCTGGGGTGAGCAGGCAGGGGTGGGTAGGGATAGTCAGGATGTCCTTGGATGTCTGGGGAGCCCAGATTTTTTTAGAAGCCCTTGCTTGGCTGGCAGTGGGCACTTCCAAAGGGGCTTCCAAAGGGGTTGCACTATCCAGAGTGGGTGGCATCCTCTGAACACAAGTACATTACTCTCATCCTAGATGGCAGTTAGAGTGTTGGCACTGGTTCTTCCCAGCCTCATCCCTGCCTTCCTGAGGTAGAGTGAGAGTAGAGAGCCCTCAGAGACTGAAGAAGGAACATGGGCTGTCTGGAAGCTCCTAGGCGAATCCCAGAACCAGGGCCTGACTTGGAAAAATTGCCCTCTCCATGGAACACAGAGGACCACGCCCTTCATAGTAACAGGTGCCCCAAAGTGACCCTGTATCCCTTCTGTGACTAGCTACGGTCCCATCAGCCCTTATCTGGTGCTGTGCCCAAGAGCTGGGCACCAGCCCCCTTTCTATCATAAGGGTCCTCAGAGTATCCTCTCTACCCTTGCAAAAGTCCAGCCTGGGCCTGGCTGACCCTCACCTGAAAGGATGCTCTGATCAGGGCAGAAGCTGTGGACCTACTTGTCGGTGAGCCATGTGAACTTCCAGGGGGCACTGAGGGTCATCCAAACCATGTGACATGTCAATTCACTGTGAAAGGAGACTTTCAGCCCCACAAACAAGAAGGTACCTGCCCCTGTGAATAGCACTGTAGAGAAGACAAGCCTTCCACTGAAAGACAAGCAGGAGCCCTGCCTGCCTCCAGGCCTTGGCTTTGAGGAATCGAGGAAAGCAGAGAAGAGATCACAGAGCTGGTCCTGCCTTGGCAAGGGCTGTGGATCTTGCTGAATTGAATCTACAGGCAGTTCAGGAGGAGCTGCAGAGTTTCCCTCTGCCTAAGTGGGCCCACAGGTGCATCCATGCTTCTCTCCTTCTCAGGGACCCACAGCTGTGTCCACATTTCCCTCCCTGAGTAGGCCCACGGGTCAGCCCATGTTTCCCTCCACCTCAGTGGGACCACAGGTATACTCAAGCTTCTCTCCTCCTGAATGGGCCCACAGGTGTGCCCACATGTCCCTCCACCTGAGGGGCTCACAGGTGCTCCCGCACGCCCCTCCTTCTGAGCGGGCCCACAGGTGCTTCCACGTGTTCATGAACCAACTTCTCGTTGCCTACAGCTTCCGGTTGGAATCACAGTGGGGCTTTAATGAACACTGATGCCCGAGTTTTCCCAGAAATTCTAATTTTACTTGGAATGGGGCATGGCTTGGGCACCAAGATTTTCAAAACCTCCCTGGGCACATTAGTGTTCCAAAATCTACACACATAGGGACAGCAATGGTTCTAGATTCCAACTTGTGACAAGTGTCTCCACCATCTCTAAGTTTGTCCTCAAATTCCCCAAGGTAGTTTTAACATAACTCACTTCAAAAGTAAATATTTATTATAAGACTCTTTTAGGGAATATTGAGAAATTAAGCAAAGAATGAAGGGTGTACTGAAGAATTAACTGTATAATAATTAAGTATATAATTAATTGGATAAAACTGTGGTTGATGATGTGTCTAAGAGGGTGGGGTGAAAGGTCAGGTGATCAGCGGTCTGAAGCAAATTACCACTCTGCATCCTTGAGGGCTTGAAAAACCACAGACTCTTAAAAACTTTTTACTTTGAAATAATTACAGATTCATAGGAATTTATAAAAAATAGTACAAGCCGGGCTCGGTGGCTCAGCCTGTAATCCCGTGCCTTGGGAGGCTGAGGTGAGTGGATTGCCTGAGCCTGCGGGTTCGAGACCTGCCTGGACAACTTGGTGAGCCCTCATCTCTACAGTAAAAATAAAAATAAAAAAATTAGCCGGGCATGGTAGCTCACACCTGTAGTTCCAGCTACTTGGAAGGCTGAGGCGGAAGGATTGCCAGAGCCCAGCAGGTTGAGGCTGCGGTGGCTGGGAGCGGCCACTGCACTCCAGTCTGGGTGACAGAGTGAGACTCCAACACACACACACACACACACACACACACAAAATAGTACAGAGAACTCCTGCGTCCTCTTCCCCAGTTTTTCCCAATGGGAACATTTCACCTAACTATATATAGCATGAAAACTAAGAAGGTAGCTTGGGTACTATCCACAGACGGTATTAAAATCATAGACTTTTTGTTGATCTTTAATGCCTTGGTTTTTATCCATTCATTCAAAACACTTTTATGGAAGCATCGGTGTTAGTATTTATCCAAGTGTGGTCTGTGGATCACTGGCATCAGAATCACCTGGGAAACTTATTAAAAATGCAAATTCAGGAACCCCAATCTCAGACCTTGAATCAGACCATGGAGCTGGGAGTTGGTATTTGTAACAGGTCTTCCAGATGATTCTTAGATTCACAAAAGTTAGAGAGTCACTAAACTGCTGAGCAACAGGCATGGGCTCATGAGGAAATGCACTTAGGAAAGACTGGTTGCTGCCCTCATGGAATAGAGGAGACGCACACTAACAGTGACTGCAGGGACTGGGATCAAGAGAGCCATGGACAAACACTGTAAGAACACTGGGAAATATCTAATCTCCTCAGATGATGGGGGAGACGTTTTAGAGATTGAGCATACTTGAGGTTGGGTTTTGACTGGTAAGTAGGAGTTTAATACTTGGGCAAGGGAATAAAACTTCAACCATAGAATTAGCACATTGTCTCCTTCTAACTTTGAAGCAAAATGTCTGAAATGTGAGCTCCTTAATGGCATGGGGTGGTGGGTATCATTCACTGTGCACCTCCGAATTCCTGGTACACTGAAGGGGCATAATAAAGACTTGATGAATGAGAACTCTGGTCGGCTGACTGGTTGGCTGGCTATGGAAGGATGGTGGGTGAATGGCTGGATAGAGAGACAAATGGGTGGGTGAGTGACTGTACATGGAGGCCAGAAGGCTTGACTGGGGAGGCTGGATTCCTGGCCATAAAGGGCTCCAGCAGTTCTTTCTTGAGCTGGAAGCCATTGTGAGAAAATGCAGCCGGGCTGTGTACACAACACTCTCATCCTGAACAGTCAAGCCCCAGACACTCCAGGGCCCCATGGAGCCAGCTGACTTTGAGTTTGAAAAGCTAAGTGGCCTTCACCCTGGGGAAAAAAATAAAAAGACGTTCACTCCGAAAGTAGTCTCTTGCTCTCTTAATAAGTATATTAATTTTAAATGCCAGAGACAGAATCATAAACTCTCCTTCCTGGAGGATTATGGCCAGAGCCCAGCTTGCCGAGGAAACTGAGCATCCGCTCCCATTCACGGCAGAAAGGGTGGGTGGGAAGAAGCTATTTGACCAGCCCATGTTGCAAAGGTCACTCTTGCGCGTGTTGGCCCTGCAAAGAGCAGAGGAGCTTCGAATTCTCTTTATTTTCCGCCTTTATCTCTTGCTTAGTCTGGGAAACTGCGAGGACTGCCCTGGGGTTCCAGCACCACAGTGGAAGATCCTGGAAGTTTCCTAAACCAACTCTTCATAGCTGTGTCGCAGTGTGGGTTGTGTCTGCCCGGAGGCCGAGGAGTGGCTGAGAGAAGCTGTCCTCCCTGAGGAGTCCAAAGCGTGGTCCCTGGGCCACCTGCAACTCAGCCACCACTTCTAAAAATGCAGGTGCCCAGCCTCATCTGCAATCTCCTCTAGTCAGATTCGGGTCATGGAGATCCCAAATCTGCTTTTTTGTCATGTTTTTCAGGGAGGCACGCTGACATTTGAGAGTGATGCTACGAGAAAACCGTCTCTCCAAGACTGTAACTAGACAGTCCCAGCTGGCAGGAGTAGGAGACAGCTTAGGTTTAAAGCAAAGGATGCTGGGAGTGGAGCCTGAGCGCAACCTTAAGCTTTATAAGACTCTATTTACTCATCAATAAAATGGGGTTAATAATCTCTACCTCAGAGGCCTGTGTGCAGACTAAGACAAATTCTAAGCATAGTGCCTCGTGCCCAGGAATCTCTTCATGTAAGCTGAGATTGGGCCAGGCGTGAGAAGAGCTGTTGATCCCAATGCCTGTAATGTAGGGCCCGAAAGAAACAGAATGAGCTTAAAGAAATTTACACTTGATATTTGTAATCTGCATCACACATGTGTTCAACTTCCCAGCTGAGCTTTTTTAATGGCTTCTCTTCTGTAAGTATGTGCAACATATAGCCTTTAGGCCAAATCTGTCCCACTTGACCCTAAGCTGCCCACTTGACATTTTTAATCAAACATTTTGCTTTACTTAATGATTTCGTGTGCTTCGTCTAGTAAGGCTTCATCCACAACCAGGAATGAGCTTGAGACGCTTTATTGATATGAGAAAAGCTGCATTCTCTCTGACAGCGTACCTGCAGGGAAAGAGAAAAAGGGAAGTTTCAACAGTTTATTCAAGTTAAAAACGCATCAGCCATCTGCAGGGTCTGCACCGCAAACTTTGCAAGACAGGTTTATCACATGACATGTTGGGGATGCTTCAGATGGTTTCCTTTCTTCGTTCTTGTGCCTGTTCCGTTGCTGGGTGGTGAATGCTTGTGGAAGAGACATTCAAATACTTCCTTACCACTGGGAGGGCCAATGTGTTGGCTACCCTGTGAGTCATTAGATTTTTTTTTTTTTTTCTGAAGAAATCTGAACACAGAGAACCCAAAGCTACAGGAGGGAAATATTACTGATTTGTTCTAGGACATGTAGACATTCAGGCTCGATTGGGACAGGAGGATTGAGCAGATGACGACTGGATACTGTGCTCATTTACCATCGATGAAATGCCCTTAGCTCAGTAGAATCCCATATTTGAGGGAATTGCTGAGCTATTTGCTGGAAATAAAGTGACAGCTTCAGAAGTGATTCACAGATTTGGACGAGTATGAAGGTTTAGGCTTTCAGGTCAGCATTTGGGGTCCAATGGCAAGGACATTTTGAAATGCCAATGCTTGTTACTGTGGCTTCCACAGCATCTCCAGAATTTGTGGAGTCAAACAGGTGGCTCTGAGGCCCACCTTTGGGCAACGGTGAGTTCCAGGGATTTTCGTGTTACACCTGGAGGCAGAAATGGTTTATGCCCCAGCTAAACATCTTCCATGATTCCCTCTAAAAATTTCAGGCATTAGGCCGGGCATGGTGACTCACACCTGTAATCCCAGCACTTTGGGAGGCTGAGGAGGGAGGATTGCTTGACCCCAGGAGTTTGGGACCAGCCTGGGCAACGCGACAAGACCTTATCACTACAAAAAATAAAAAAAATTAGCCAGGCATGGTGGTGCGTGCCTGTAGTCCCTGCTACTCTGGAGACTGAGGCAGGAGGATGGCCTGAGCCCAGGAAGTCAAGGCTGCAGTGAGCCAGGATTATGCCACTGCACCCCAGTCTGGACTAATGAGTAAGACCCTGATTCAGAAAAAAAGAAGAAGAAGAAGAATTTCAGGCATTGCATTAAAAAAAATTCTTAGCCACTTGATCAAAACTAATCGATGACAAGCACCAGGCCTATAACTGTGTACTTTGGTAGGAATAAAATTAATTAAATGAGGTGTGGGGTATGAACTTTCTCCCCCTTCAACATTTGTATTGCTGCTAAAAATCTATACTTTTAAATATACTTCAACATTGCTATTCATTAAAACTGCATGCAGTCTGGACTTGCCTAGCTTCGATCACATAGGCCACAACTGAAGGAACAGGCGTCTCTGAGCTAATGTGCTTCCAGCAAGCAGATGGCTGTGTTCCCTAAACGAAGCAACATTAAGCATGAGGAGGGGAAGCCAGCAGAGGGTTAGGCTGAGACGGCTCTTTTGTAAACCTGGCAGAATACGATCAACAGGTCACGGAGGGCTGATTGTTAAACTGGGTCTGCAATGAAGTGGCAAGGGTAAGTCAGCGTCAGAGAGAGAAGTCGTTTTCATACTTAGTGACGGGCCATCATTTCCCTCCCAGCAGTTCCTGCTCCCCCCTTGACCTGTGGCTGCCCGTGGTCTTGAGCCCTCTCTGGACGATTTTCAGCCTACTCTCACTCTGCATCCGTTTTCCTTGGGGCCCTCCAACCCGTCTTCCCTGTCCCCGTCATTCTCCAAGTGTCTGTCTCCTATGTTGGCAGTCACCCATCTCCTCTAACCTGTGCTGGTATCCCCCCGTCCTCGTCTCTGAGTCGTTTCCTATAGTCACTCTGTAGGGTGAATATCTTTGGATGTATCAAAGAGGGATGGATGGACAAGACAGTTGTGGTTGCAATCCAAAGTTTAGTTTATGGGCAAAGTGTGCCTGAAAGAAGCAGAGCAACAGGAAGGCCTGTGGAGGTTAGCACTTGCCTTCTGCCATGGAGAAGAAACCTTGCACTGTCCCTCCTGGAGGCCCAGATGACCCACCTCCAGTGACAGGAAGCAGAACCCAGGGATCTGGCCATAGCCCAAAGAGTTTACAGCAAAAGAAGAATTGCTCTGATAATTCACATTTTATCTTTGTAATTAAAGTGTTATATGCTTTTAAATATATATTTTTGGGGAGGGGGGAGAGTCAGGGTCTCACTCTGTTCTCCAGGCTGGAGTGCAGTGCCACGATCACAGCTCACAGCAGCCTCAACCACCTGAGCACAGGTAATCCTTCTGCCTCAGCCTCCCGAGTAGCTGGGACTACAGGTATGCCACTACATCCGGCTAATTTTTTTATTTTTTATTTTTATTTTTTTTGTAAAGACAAAGTCTCTGTATTTCTAGGCTGGTCTCAGACTCCTGGGCTCAAGCCATCCTTCCAACTTAGCCTCCCAAAGTGCTGGGATTACAGGCATGAGCCACTACACCCAGCCTATTTATGTTTTAATGTGTTCTTTTCTCTAAAATCTTTGGATAGAATATGTGCTTTAGGAAAATACATACCTCTCACCATATCACCATGTAGGTCCAGGGTTTGAGTTCCCTATTTAGGAAACATAGATGCTCATTGTCACAATAAATTTTCACCAGTAATGCAGTCATCGCCATAATGAAGGGGAGGAAACTGAGGCTCGTAAAGGTTAAGTGACTTTTCTGAGATCACCTAGGGCTTGGATTAAAGACTTCCTCCCAAATCCCTATGCCTCCCTTCCTTTCCATTGAAGTCTTTGCCTCTCTCTCTCTGGCCTGCAGCCCTTGTCACTTGCAGAAGTCTGGAACTTTGAAGCTGCTCAGGACATTCAGTTTTCAGAGGGCACGGAGGGCGAGCCCCCCCCTTCCTGCTCCCTATGTCCCTGCAGCAGCAATGACAGCACACAGCTGGCCTGTCACTGAGCAGCATCAGCTAGAACTTCAGAGGGTATGGAGCCTCTGTTCCTCTCCATCCATAGAACTCGTTGTGGATTCAGTCACTGCTTCCAAGAAGGAGGATCGTCAGAGTCAAGGGGGGTTAATGTGCCCTTAGCAGAGAGGACCATCTAGAAACCTGGAGACACCTCTGTGAAGGAACCGCCAGTTCTGACGGTTCCAGCCTGGCTTCTTGCTCCTCCAAGGGTGGATGCAAGTTGATGCACCAGGGCTGTCTCTCGCCCTGAGCACCAGGCCTTAGTCTAGGCGGGAGCAACTTCCAGGATGAGGTAGGAGGTGGCAGCAGTGGTGGAGGGGTGTGGGCCTCCTGACTCCCAGGTAGCAAGGCCCAGGTGGTCAGGAAGCCATGAACAGTGCAGAGCCGGGTCTGGGGCTTTCCCTGGACAGCCTCCAGGGAGGCAGCTCTCTGTCACCTTGGGCAAAGTCATGATGACGTCCAGGCCATCGGCTCCTGGCTGTCCTTTGATGGAATTTCCTGCTCCTGCAGGATGCAGTCCAGACACTTTTGTTCACCATGCTGACTTCCCCTCCAGCCCATCTCCCACCCCTCCACCCGTCACTACCCGCGGACACCCCAAGACCACCACTTTCCCTTATCTCCTTCATCAGTGCTGGTTGCTACTTCTGCCTGGAACGGCTTCCCCACTGTGACTGCCTGGCTAAACCCCACTTATTCTGCAAGAGTTAGCTCCAGAGCCACCTCCTGCAGGAAGGCCTCCCTGACCATCTCTTCTGTTCTATCACTAGACTCCTTGAGTTCTCTTTTTCTCCAGTGTTATATGGGAGATGCCGTGTCAACAGTTTTTAGATAAATGCATGGTCAAGACTTGCTCCCCTGTGGAATTTGGCTAAGCAAGAATAATGGGAGCCTGCCAACAATAACAATCATGGGTGTCATTTATTGATTGCAGACTGTGTGCCAGGTACAGTGATAGGCAGTTGACACACATTAGCTAATTTAATTCTCAGCACAGTGTATGAGATTTGTCATTTTCATCTTCCAGATCAAGAAACCAAGCCTCAGTTTGCCCAAGGTTCCAAGGTAAGGGGGTGACAGATTCAAGATTTGAATGGAAGTCTTTCTGATAGAAAACTCTGTGCTGTTGGCTAGCATATTAGGGTTCCCCGAGAAACAGAACCAATAGGTGTGTGTGTGTGTGTGTGTGTGTGTGTGTGTGTGTGTGTGTGTCTATAAGAGGAGACTCGTTAAGGGGATTGGTTTTCACAATAGGCCGTCTACAAGCTGGAAACCCTGGGATGCTGGTAGTGTGAAAGTCAGACAGACAAACATACTGCAATCAGAAAGTGCCCACTGAGTTTGGGCAGCTGCCTTCTCTGGCAGAAAATGAAAGCTTTGATGATTTCCCTGAGGACTGACTGAGCAAGACAGTTCCTGAGTTCCCTTCTGCATACCCCTTGCCCTATGGGCCACAGTGTGTGTGAATATGTATGGGGGGTGGGGATGCAGGCACCCTAGCTCATAACCTTAGGCAATCCAAGTCCGAAGGCCTGAAAACTAAGGAAGCTGATGGTGTAACTCTCAGTCTGAGGCTGAAGACTTGAGAACCTGGAGCTCTGATGTCCAAGGGTAGGCGAAGATGGATTCACAGAGATGGGTGGGGATGGGGTGGAGAGAGGAGTTGGGTTGGGGTAGGGAGAGAATTGCCTTTCCTCTTACCTCTTTGCTCTGTCTGGGCTCTCAGCTGATGACTGGTGTCCACCCACACTGGGTGAGGACAGCCCGTCCTTACTCAGTCTACTGATTCAAATGCGAATCTACTCTGGAAACACCCTCACAGACTTTCCCAGAAATAATGTTTTACCAGCTACCTGAGTATCCTTTAATTCAGTTAAGTTGAACCTAAAATTAACCATCACAACCTGCATCTCACGCCAGCTAGAGCCCTAGCCTAGGTAGGTGCCTGGTGGTCCCAATGTCCCTTTCCACAGCCTGCAGTATGGGCTGACCCACACAACCATCTCCAGCCATCCCAGACAAGGCCGAGGGACCAACAGGCCTGGAGTCAGCCTATGAGCATCTTCCCTGGAGAGTTATGTTTCTGTGACTGAGTTGTCTAGTGCCCCCTCCTCTCTCCTTTCTTATGTCCCCACAAGCCCCCAGTTCCAGCCCGCCTGACTGTGGGAGAGGAAAGATGGACATTAACATGTATGATCCATGACTGTTTGTTTGCAAGGAGTTGACATGTCGGTGAGCACTCTCCCAGCAACGCCAAGCCTTGTCCTGTCTGTAGGAGCTCTGACATTGATGAATGAGTCTTTCAAAGTCAGTCCTCCCTTTTAGGAGAAGCCAGCTTTCCCAAGGGGTGGGGTTGCCAGTAGCAGTCCACAGCCCTGCCCACGTGGCTGTGCCACCTGGGCTGGACACCATCTGAAGTAGTCCTTGGAGAAACAAATGAGGGAGAGACCCTGCCGGCCTCAGCCCTGTCCCCCCAAAATCAAATTGGAATGTGGCCTCCACCTTGGGTATCACTGACCCAGTTGTCTCCTTTTCTCCCACAGCCGCAGCCTCTTGAAGGGCTCCTCAGCCAGTCTGCCTGAGCCAGCTCTTAATTACGTGTGTTAATAATGGGGCTGCTGTGGCCTAGAGAATAGCACATGGCAAGTAGTCAAACACTCACTCCAACTCTTCCCTGAACTGTGGTTATGCAGTTTTCAGCTTATGTCCGGACGTGGGCCGCCTTGGTGTTGACCAGGTCCAGAAGGAAGTCACTCTTTGCAGAGGGTAAGAGGATGCCCTCACAGCTCCAGCCCCTTCACCCCTTCTTTGCAGTCTATATTGGGGATGCAGATGCCATGCCTTCGGGAGAGACGAGAAGAGCAGAGACAGACAATTGTGCAAATAGGTTATGAGTTGTCAAGTGGCTATTCACTAACGTCATTGAGTCTCTGAGTTGGGACAACGTGACAGGTTCCTGCACATTATAAAGACAGGGGTGTGTATTGGGTATTCCCCAATATACCATTCTTCTAGCACCATTCTTCTCTACCCTGGTCCTGCCAGGCTGACCTCTAATGACAATATCAGCTGATCTCCCTTGACCTTGGGCTTTGAGTTGGTGTCAGCCATTGGGGAGCATCTGCAGGAGGTCCAAAGGCAGGAGGACAGAGGCCGGCATACTTGTTCCCCTGGTTCTCTCTGCTTGGTCACAGTCTGAGAGTGGCTGAACCCCTCTGCTAAATGCTGCAGCACCTATCCAACATCCCTGGATCTCCCAAGGTTCCAGAAACATCTCCCTCCCCTGGCCCTTTTAGATTCAAGATGCTTCCCCATCGTTGTGGCTCTTGAACCTTGTCCACACCTTTGCATAATCCCTTCAATGCTCTCCACTCACCCTTTTGAGCACGCCATCTGTTTCCTACAGAACCCTGCCCAGCAGACATATTGTCAGACATAGCCACAGGCCTCTGAGAGAAAGCAAAACCATCTCTGCAGTCCTTACCCCATCAACCACCCCCTCCAGGTAAGAGGAGTCCTGAGATTGTGGGTCTTTTAGGGGAGTACTATGAGTTTCCCTTCCCTCCTCATCCTAAGCCAAGTGAGGGAAGCTTCAAGAAAGTCACTTGTTGAAAGAGAGAAAACGGGCCTTCCCCTCCCTGCCCACTGCTGGATGTTTAAGCTGTAGAAACTCAGAGACCTGTCTCTAATTCTACTAGAATGGATCTCAGAAAGGCTCTTGGGAGCTGACTGCCTGGACAGTTTGAAGGTGCAGGATGTCTTGGGATGGGCCGCTAGAGGCTGGCTAGACATGAGCTGTCCCTCAGGACACCCTGAGAACCGAGTAGAAGAGGAGAACCAGGAGGCCCGGTGGGTCACCCTGGAGTTGGAGGTGAGGGGGTCGTGAGAGATCAGTGGGGAGCCCATTGCCCTGTTGAGAAACTGCCTGGGCGTTCCCAGGAGATGTCCTAAAGAACCCACAAGGGAGAAAGCCTACATTTGGACATCTTCCAGGCCATTCCATAGCCTAAGAAAACCACCAACAACTTGAACTGAGTAAAAAGACAAACTTTCTCCCTGTCCTGACCCTGGAGGAGTCAGAGGCAGTGCAGGGTGTGAGGGAGGAGGAAGGGGAAGGACAGGAGGAAGAGGAGGCAGTAAGCAGTTTCTCTTACCACAGCCGGTCTCAAGCCTGGGTCAGGCTGGGCTGAGGGAATAGGAAGAATCCTTCAACTGGATGAGACTGGAGTTTTGATTTATTTCACAGGACTTTTTTCTAACTGGGATGGCGGTTAAGGGGCAAGACTGTTAAGACTAAAAAGCCATTGAAAGGTTAAAGGATCTACATCCTAGGGGGGTGGCATCAGGCAGGGTAAGGAGGGCTAGCTCAGAGAGCGGGTCAGAATGGCTGCAATGACAGGAAAAAAGACTGTCTCTTGATTTCACCCCCACCAACTCCAGCTATTGGCTTTAGAGTAACTCAGGTTTCTGGGGTTCTGCAGGACAGGACTACAGACTAAATAAAAATATAAAAAGAAGGTAGTGATCCAATACAGGACTGAAACAAATCGAGAAGATAGGCATGTGAATAAAGTTGAAGACAAACTGACAGCTCCCTGACTGACCCTAGGCCACATCTGAGGACAAACTGTAGACAAAAATCCACATTTATTCCCACAGTTCTTACAACTTTTATTGAGCAGGGGCTATGCTAAGTTGTGTTGGGAGACGTGGGTGTCTTGGGCAGAGATGTAGAAAGGATACAGTCACGTGCTTCCAGGAGCTCACAATCTTGTGGGGCATTTGACTATATTCTGTGCTTTTTTTTTTTTTTTTTTGAGTTGGAGTCTCACTCTGTCACCCAGAACATGGAGTGCAGTGGCACGCTCTCGGCCACCGCCACCGCCTCAACATGCTGGGCTCCAGCGATCCTTCCGCCTCAGCCTTCCAGGTAGCTGGAACTACAGGCGCGTGTCACCACGCCCAGCTAATTTTTGATTTATTGTAAAGACAAGGTCTCGCCAAGTTGCCCAGGTGGGTCTCGAACCCGTGTACTCAGGCAATGTTCTCACCTCGGTCTCCCGAAGTGCTGAGATTACAGGCTGAGTCACCAAGCCTGGCCTATATTCTGTTCTTTATATTCCCCACAAGTAATTGTTTCCTGAGAAGAGAACCCACATTAGATAATCTCTTACACATTGACTGACCATCTGCCGTAGGCCAAGCTCTGTGCTAGCCACAGGAAAAGCCTAAATGTCTTAAGCCACATGGCTCCCAGCCCAAGTTAGGCTCATGGCAGACATACAATAAAAACATTTAGGCTGGGCACAGTGGCTTATGCCTCTAATCCCAGCACTTTGGGAGGCTAAGGAGGGAGGATTGCTTGAAGCCAAAAGTTTGAGTCCAGCCTGGGAAACATAGCGAGACTCAGTCTCTACAAAAAAAAATTTTTTAATTAAATGGGCATGGAGGCATGTACCTGAAGTCCCAGAGACTTGGGAGGCTGAGATAGGAAGATCACTTAAGCCCAGGAGGTCAGCGCTATAGTGAGCCATGGTCATGCCACTGCCATCCAGCCTGTGCAACAAAGCAAGATCCAGTCTCTAAAACAAACAAACAAAAATTTAGATTTAGCTGGCTAGGTATTATGGGCTCAAGAAAACCCTTTGCTGGGCATGGTGGCTCATGCCTGTAATCCCAGCACTACAGGAGGCAGAGGCTAGAAGATTGCCTGAGCCCAGGAGTTTGAGACCAGCCTGAGCAACCTGGTGAGACCTTGTCTCTACAATAAATTTTTAAAAATTAGCCAGGTGTAATGGAGCATGCCTGTGGTTCCAGCTACTCGGAAGGCTGAAACAGAAGAATCACCTAACTCAGCAGGTCGGGGCTACGACAGCCCTGATTGGGCACTGCACTCCAGCCTGGGTGACAGAGTGAGATTCTGACTCAATAAAAGAAAGAAAGAAAGAAAGAAAGAGAGAGAGAGAGAGAGAGAGAGAGAGAAATGAATGAAGGAAGGAAAGAAAGAGAGAAAGAAAGAAAGTCCCTCTATGTAGAGCCATGCAGGGTCTATGAGTGTCCTTGATTTGTTCTGAGCTGGTTTCATGTACTTTTTCGGATGTTTATTTTCCAAACATCTGTCAAATTCCCACTCTATGCTAGGTATGGAGGACTTTAGCAATGAATGAGGTCCAATCCTTGCCTTCAAAGAATTTGAAACCCAGCAATAGAGATGGGCAGGTAAACCCAGAAGAGCAATAACAAGTTTCAGGGGCCACACTAGAAGAAAGGCTGGCACAACAGAAGTCGGTGAGAACAGTGATGGGTCCAACCAGCACTAGGAGGCCACGAAAGACTCCATAGGGAGACGATGTTTGCAAGATGGACAAGGATGTTCCAGACTGAAGGAGCAGTTCAGGAAAGTTCCAGAGGCTTGCTTGGGAAATGGTGGGTGTGAGGGCCCGAGCCAGGGCGTAGGCCTGCAGCAGTAGGCCATGGCCGGTTTCTGCTCATCTTCCTGGCAAACGCTAAGAACTGTGGACTTGATCTTCAGGGAGCTACCAAAAGGTTTTAATTGAGGGGAAAGCACTGCCATCAAATTTACATTTTGGCAAGATAAACTCTGGTGGTGAGTGGGGTTGGGGTTGCCAGGTAGTGCTGAAAGTGGGAAAAGCAATCAGGAACCTGTGGTAATAATCCCAGCAAGATGTGATATGGCATCGGAATGCAGAGGTGCTGGCAGAGGCCAGAGCTTTCAGGAGAAAGAACTGACCAGAACTAACAGATGGGCTGGGGAAACAGAGGGACAGGCATGAGGAGTGCCTCCAGGGCTCTGGCCTGGGTTGGGTGGCCAGTGGACAGGTGGGAGCACCTCATTCCAGCTGGCTCTGATCTGGCCACACTCCTGGCCAGCAGTCAACCCAGGGGCGAGGCTAGGATGCCCCCTCTGTGCTCGGAACCAGCCAGGCTAAGCCTCCTGGCCCCAGGATGGGCCTCTGTGCAAGTCCCTCGCTCTGCTCAGCTCGTCTCTAGGCCAAGAGGCTTCAGCAGAGTTCCACAACATGACATTTTCTTCTTTGAAAGCAGACGCTGCAAACAGTCTTCCTTAATTGAGAAGATATTTAGATCTCTGTGTCTCTCCTAAGATGCAAGTCTCCCCGTGGTGACGTTTGAATGGCTGGGGGTCGAGGAGGGAAGGTAAACACTCTGTACCTTTGCTGCAGCCTGGAATTCTCCTTGTTTGTCAGATATGATTAGCTGTTACCCTTCTGGTCTCCCATTGTTATTCAGGTCCCTGCTTTTCACGGTCACACCCCTTTGGAAGCTCACGCCTTGCTTTCTCTCCAGCTTTCTCTCCCTCTGGTGGCACCCTGACTGGCTAGTAATTTATGTATGACAATATGAGACTAATTCGGTTATTATGTCAAAGGGAAATTGAATCTAGGGTTTTAGTGCCGCATCTGGGAGAAATCTTCAAATGAATCTGGAGTGGAGAAAAAAGCCTCCGAGTTCGATTCATCCGCTTGTCACCCTGTCGGCAAGATTAAGTCATTATAGAGGGCTAAACTAGGGCCAGAAATGGGAACGGAAGGAAGGAGATAAAGGGAATGAGAAAAGGGTAGGGGGTAGGCGGAGCAAGGCTTGGTTGTGGGGCTGAGGAGTGGGCCTGGCAGTCGGGAAGGCTCGCTACCTCTCCAGGGACTCCCTTGTTACCCACAAGGCGGCCCTAGTGTGAGCGCCGGGGGACAGATGGACAGGGAGGAAGTTCAGTGGGAGGGCATTTATGCAAACATTCGCTTGTCTCTGTTCCTGGGAGTCTTAAATATTGTCTGAGTTGAAATCTGGCTTCCCGGCTTTCCACAGGATTAGAGCACTTTGCTCAGTGCCAAGTGAAGTGGTGGCATTTGTGCTGGGTGCCTAGACTCCGGTGAGGAGGAGCTCCCCAGGCTCTGAACATCAGCTGGGCTTGGGGCCCCGCAAGGTCCTGGTGCACAAGGATCGCCCCATGTCTAGGGGACCAGGTTCGTGTTTACTCTCAGTTTGGCAAGAGAGAAAGAAGTGGATGGGTTGGATTCCATGGAGCCTGGGTTGGAATCGTGGGGAATGGGACCAGCCAATGTACATGTGACCTGGATCTGGTTTCCAGGAATCCTGAAAGTGTTTTATAAGGTTATTCTGCCCTCCAAGACACCCAACTCAGCTTACATTTGTCCGGTGTTAACTAGATGTATTATCTTTGTCTTGGGGGTGTTCTCCGTCCTTGCCCTTTGTGAAAGTGTTGGGTTTGCGCTGATGGGATATGTTTCCTGTCTCTTGCACCCTCAGGCTCTCCCATTCTTGGCATATTCAGGTTTCTAACTGACTCTTCTACTTGCTGGTCCTTCCCTTTCCACAGGAAGGTCATGGGGTATTTGGTGAAAGGAGCCACCCTCATCACAAGAGCACAGGTTGCATGTTGTTTTTCCTCTGGACACTTTGGTGCCCAGCTTTGAGTGTTTCTCTGAACCTCGGATTTTGCCTCTCATACACTGGGACCACCCACTCTCGTGGGGAAACTCTGAACTACATGGTTACCATGACTACAAATTTCCCCTCAAGCCTTCTGGGCATCCTTCTTGCCTCTTGGAACTCTCCAGCCAGGATTCCTCCAGCCCCAGGAAAGGATGCCAGAGGTCATCTCAGCCATGCCCCTTAATCTGGGCAGGATTCCAGGGAAATGACCAAGCCGGAATGAGTTAAGATCACCTCCACCAGTTCTCTCTCTCTCTCTTTCCACTTCTCTGGCTTACCCGTGGAAAAACAACTTCTTTTCCTCAAGAAAGAAGAGGAAGCTCAAATTAAAAATGAAGGAGTTCAAAATAACCCTCAGTTCTTAACTGCCGTCAATTTGTCTGTTTCTTCCACCACCCACACATCGGCTTCGACCAGACACCCACCTAACGGTACTTATGCAAAAGATATTAGCAGCTGCTACTAAGCCAAGTTGCATCTTGGCTCTCAGAGTGGCTTTGTTGCCATCCCTCTCTTGGTTCTTCATGTCTCTGGAGCTTTTCCCATGCTAATGAGGGTCCTGGTGCCCTCAGAAGGGCCCTGACTGCTGCAGCTCTGCACCCTTGCCTCCCATGTGAGCAAGACGATGGGCACGTCTGCCACCTCCCACACCCACCACCACATTGTCGAATACCATGGTTCTGTTAATTGGGCAGTGTCATCTCAGGGAGAGTTATTTATTAATAGATATTTGGAGCCCTGGACAAGTTCACCATGATAGCCAGAGTATCTGAGAGGGGCCAGGGAACAGATGGGCACCGCCGAACACAAGGAGGGGTCTGTTTGGATTCCAGACACACCCTGCCTTGATAATGGTGGAGAAGAAAATCCATCAGAATTACTGGAGAGAGGCTGTCTCCATCCATATTAGCAGTCAGTGTGGTAGGCCTGCCCAACCCACTAGAGAGCAGGTGCAACCTCAGGTCACGGATGTCCCAGGAGCTTGGAGTTGGGTACGGTGGCCTCAGGTGTGCGTCCTGATAAGCTGGGGGCTCTGGCTGGGCGAAGAAGGACCGTCCCAGGGAATAGCAGGCTTATCACCTTTGTTCCCAGCATCTGGTTGGGTCCTGGCATGTGTTTATCAACAGGGGTCATCCAGTTCATTCTCCTGCCTCTGGGCCCATCTGCAGATAAAATAGTCTGAAAAGCTAGTTGAGGGGAAAGAACTCTCCTTCTTTTAGAGTTTTCTGAGGAAGAAATGACACAGCTCCTATAATCATGCACAACAATGCTGGCAGCCCCACTCCTGAAATCCTCCCCAGATCATCTCATGCTGCAGGTATAGTCAGAAGAACCAGATGGCCAGGGTGGTCTGAGCAGACAGGTGGGAGGTGGTGATGCCCAGTGGGGGCCTCCCGCTGGCTCCCTCTCTCCCCAGCCCAGGCTGCTCACTGGCTCTACTTTCAGGATGTCCCTCATAAGAGGCTGAAATCAACACCCAGGCCACCTGCCAGCTTAGGGTCTCCGAACCCATGCTCATCCTTGAAAAGTTCATTCAGGCTGCTTGCTCCAAGCTGAGGAGGCCAAGTATGGTGGTTTTGTAGACCCAGCCTAGGCTGCTGGACAGCAGAACCACACTCCCATCTACCTGTTGCTGCCATGGGACCACCAGACGGGGCTGTTGTACCAGTGGGGCTGGTGGCGGATCCAGCTCCAGGAGCAGCATCAAGACTAGGCACTTCACATGTCTCACCCTCATTGTGCCTTTGCCAGGGAGGGAACTGGGGAGCCCAGTGAGCCAGGCAGGATAGAGTGCACAGGTTGTGTGACCCCACAGCGAAAGCCAAGGGGGACATGGAGAGGGGTGCTTGGGGGATATCCCAGCAGAGAGACTCAGAGTGGGTCCCCCAGGGGACACTGATTGTGGGCTGAGGCTCCAGGACAGAACTTCAAGACCCAAGATATCTGCACTTTTCCAGCTTGTTTCCAGAGCTGGCTGGGTAAAGCTGAGCCTGCAGGTGGAATCAAGAGCCTTCAGCTGTGGAGGGAGGCGGGGCCCCTGGGGGAGGGGCAAGGGCCAGGCAGGCTATTTCAGAGCAGGACTGATACCCAGGCCCAAGAAAACCCAAATCAACCAAGAATGGATTCAGGAAACAACTGGGTTATACTTTGCTAGTAGATCATTCTTTCCAGCTTTGTTTTGTTTGGGAATGTATTTGATTTCTAATTATATAAGTAATACATGAATATATTCTTGTAAAAATTCAAATAATGCAAGTGAAGCAGAAGTCTTCATTATCTACCTCCATGCTTCTCCCCACCAATCCACTGCCCTCCCTGGAGGAAATCACAATTATCAGCTTAGTGTTTAGATGGGTGGTTAGGTAGATAGCTGAATAGATGGATGGGTGGATAAATGGATGGATGGATAGATAGATAGATAGACAGACAGAGATAATAGATATAGATAGATATAGATATAGATAGATATAGAGATAGATGATTAGATAGATAGATGAATCAATGGAAGGATAGATGGATGGATGGATGATAGATGATAGATAGATGAATAGATGGATGGATGAATAGAAGATAGACAGACAGATATATGATAGATAAATGATAGTTAGATGAGTAGATAGATGGATGGATAGGTGGGTAGATGGATGAATGGATGAATGGATGGATAGACAGACAGATGGATGGATAGACAGACAAGTGAGTTGGTAGATGGGCGGATGGACAGATAGATGGATAGATAGGTAAGTGAATACATAAATGATTGATAGATAAATAGGTAGAGGAGGTATATTTATGATTTCCATGCTGTTATGGAGCAATCTGCTCCATTTATTTAATTGTTGCATGGTGTTTCATTCATAATAAAACTATTCATAATGAGTACCATAGTTTTAACTGTAACTCAGTTAAAATTGATGAATATTTATTTTGTTGTTGTTTTCTTAGTTTTCACAATAAGCACAGTTTTACATGGTTCTGGCAGATTTTAAAATAGGTTTATGAGTGACAGGTGGGGGCAGGAGACTCTGGGGATCTTTGAAGAGGCCAGGGTGAGGAGAAACTGGGTTGGGACTGATGCCAGACCACTGAACAGTCTCCAGATGACTCCCGTGCTTTGCTGGCTTCTCAGAGCAGCTGCTTCCTGTGGGGTCTGAGACTTCTCCCACTCTGAAGCCTGATGCCCTGTGTCTCATGGGCGTAGGTCTCTTGCTGACCCTCATGGCCTGCAGCTGGCACAAGCAGCCATATTCCACCCATGAATGTTTTGCAGGTGAAGGCTGTGTCTCAGTCTGATCCAGGCAGGTTAAAATCAGAGCCTGAAGCTGGAGTGAGAGCCCGATAATAATTCTCTCGCTGCACACTGATTTCCAACAGACTTGTTCCCTCTCAAAAATGATCACAAACAATATTCCTGCAGCAGCCCCAGCTGAGGGACAGGCACTATTTTGAGCTGTTTTCAGTAATTGGTTAATGTGGGGAACAAGTGGGAGGAAGGCACAGGGGCCTTTCTAGATGCAATGCTGATGTCATGGGTGAGTTTACAGAGGCATGATTTCCTGTGTGGCTTTGGGAACACTTCTCCCCGATCACGTGCCTCTGGAACAGCTGGGTAGGAGGTGACCCCTTTGTTCTCAAACCTGTCACGCAGCCCCAGGCCCTGCTTGACCTGTGGTCTTGGTGTGCACTCTCAGTCAGAAGTCAGGTAAAAGACACAAGCGGCCTGCCGAGGATCAGGAGAGCAGCAGAGAAGGATGGAGTTTTTTTATTGTGTACTATGAAAAAACACCTGCAGAAATCCCCTTCCTCCTGCTTCTGTTTGCACACTGATGGATTGCCCTCTACAGACATTGGAGGGAAGCCACAATGTCTGGTAAGACCAAGTGCTCTAGGGCTAGGCATGGGCTAAAGTCATGTCCTGCCTCTCACTCTTGATACCTAACTCTGTGCCTGACTTTCCCACCTGAAACATGGGCATAATCACATACTTCCCCTGGAGGGTTATAATGAAGGTTCAGTGAGATGAAGCAAATGCATCACTAAGCACAGTGCCCAGTATGAGGCAAATACACACAAGGGAGCGGCCATTCGTATTACTAATTCCATTGAGATGCAATGCTCTCTTTAGCTTTCTGGTTTTTTCCACTAGATTGTGAGTTCTTTCCAGAAATCATAACCATGCTTTCCATTGTCTCCTCAGCGAAGGCCCTCAAAATAGGTTGATGAAGAAAGTTGCAGTAGATGAAAAATGGCCACCCTTTCTTTGCATCTCCTTCCATCAAGTCTACTTGCCCTCCCCTTGACCTAGACAGGCCACACGACTTGCTCTGACCAAGAGAATGCAGTAGATGTGATGTTGTGTGACCTCCAAGCCCAGGCCTTCATAGAACTTGAACCTTCTGCTCTTGACCTCTTGCTGCCCTGTGGCCACCATGGGAGGAAGCCCGGGCTAACCCTCTTGAGACATGTGGAGACAGGCCCAAGCCATCCAGCCATCCTAGACATTCCACTGTGCTTCCAGGCATGCGAGTGACGCACCCGAAAAAAGCCCGGCCCCTAGTCATCCCCTGACAGCAGCCGCAAAGGTGACCCTGGTGAGACCAGCAGAGGCCTAGCTGAAATTGCGAAATCATGAGCAAATGAATGGCTGCTATTTTAAGCCACCAGGTTTTGGGGTAATTTTTTATGGAGCACTAGATAAATGAGACAGGAAGCTTTGGAACAAGTCATCTTAGGGTTCATACGAGACAAAGGAGGAAAAGTTGGGCATAGTCAGAATGGACTGTAGAATTTCAGATGGTGGAATTGGCTGAGTTCAGGCTAACGTCAGTTGCAATCCTGTGGGCAGAAGCTCTAAATGGCAAGATGGCTCTGGAGGGCTGAGAGGCTCTCAAACAGAGAATTCTGTTGCTGAAATCACAAACGAAACTGACAAGACAACAAACGTAATGTCAAAGGAAAAAAATGCTGTGAAGCCCAGGGAGCCCTGCAGTGAGCTCAGATTGTAAACGGCGGGGCGAGGGGAGGGATCATACCCCAGGAAAACATGCGCATGACCTAGACCTGCACCGTGACACCATGGTCCTCAGTGAGCTGGGAAAACCGCTGCCAATAAAGTAGGTACATTCAAAATTTTCAAAACAAGAATAAGGGACTGAGCCCCTCTCTCTAGGGTGGACATTATAATTTTGAGAGAGACCTGAACAAAGCAACATTTCCACTTGGCTTGCTTCCTACCAAGGAGAACACTCAATCTGGAGAAAGTAGAAAAATATATAGCAGAGAGAACTGAAGCCCAAATAAGACGAGGCTGTAGCAAGGGCATGCTTGCTGTAGTTTGGGGTTTTTATTCCCTGACCAAAGTGTATTCATCCCAGAGCTCAGAAAGAGCCTCGCGCAGGATGGTGGCTGCATGGTTAGACATTGCTATGGCAGCGTTTCTCGGGGTGGTCATCTGCAGCAGAGTCCTCCCCTCCCCAGAGCTTCTTTGCAAGAGCATAGATTCCTGCCCACAGCCTTCTCTACTCCCCCTCCCACTTGTAATATCAGATCCAAGGGCAGGGGCTGGCATCTATTTAGCAAGAACATGCATACCACTCCCTGACACTGTTCTAAACAATGTGGCCATATCTCCCCATTATTTTGTAACAATCCTATGCAGAAGATTCTATATTACCTCTATCTTCATGATCAGAGAACTGAGGCCCAGAGAGGTCGAGCGAACCAGGGACGCGGGAAGTGGCGGAGTTGGAACTTGAACATTGAGTGAATTGAATCAATGAGTCACGTGGACAGACTTGCTTGAGGCTTTGGAGAAAGAGAATCTAGTTTTTTTCTCTTTGGACAGGAATTTAGAAGTGTGTTGTCCCAATTCCCAATTCTACCTTATAAGCCCGAGGGGCCCCAGAGTCAAGATTAAGCTAATGCTGTATATGGTAGACAACAGAGGGATAGCATCATTACTGACATCATTGAGCCGATCTCTGGTCTTCTTGTTATAAGAGACCATCAGCTTCCTTATTGTTTAAACCAGTTTGAATTAGGGTTTCTGTAACCCGCAGAACAAAATATCCTAACTATACAAGAGAAATGCCCTAGATAGAATGCATTTTAATTTCAGAAAGTTATTTGATTGCAGTTTTCAAGATATCTTTGTGAGCAAAATGGAAAAATGAAGGCTGATACAGTGAGGTAGATTCACATTGGTAGATCTAAAGTTGACCAGAAGTCATGTGGAACAAGCCAGGTAGTACCTTTAAGACAACCAGGTGCATGCCTTTAAGAGGAGCCCCAAACCGGCAGGATTCAGTCTGCCGGAATGCCTTCAGACATTGCCTGACATGCCTCACTTGTGCCTGCGTATTCCTGAACATGGTGGGTGTTTCCAACCCCGACCTTGGTATACACTCCTCTAAGCTACCGACTTTGCAGGCCAGATGTCAAGACCTGGGTCCATCTTCAGGAACAGGCTCACCTCCTGGACAGGCCTGAGATTTCCCAATGTTGGCATTTCTCCATTGACCTTTTCTCCTGGGCTAGAATTCACCTTTTCCAGCTAATTCTTCAGAAGCGACCCCTGATATATCTCTAGTTTCAGTGCAAATATATAGCTGTGGTTGACATTTGACACTGGAGCCAGAGTAATGCTTTGTAGGTCAGCGTCACTGGCTAGGTGGTCTCCAGTGGGTGGTATGAGATTCCACCCTTGAATCAAGGCCTGGCTCCGATCACCCACTCAGCATAGAGAGGCATCTTACCCAATTTGCAATCTCAAAGCTGCAAGCCTGCTTCAAGTACAGGCTAACAAACTATAACTTCAAAATGACCTTATAAGTAGCTGGAATAATAGACTGGAGACATATTTTTTACTCAACTAAAAAGTAGCTTACAGCAGTTTATGGTAAAAATGGGCTAGTTTAAAATCAAATAAAAACCCGCCGTTTCTCTAAACTGGTCCATGATGTGATCTTGCCGCCCAAAAGGCCAGTGTCATCTTAGGTTCACACTCAAAGCGTAGTGTCCAAACAAGGGAGGTGACATCCCAATGGGAATTCTTTGAGGGCCCATCTTTGGAAAAGGCTCAGGGGAACAGGAGGAACTCAGACCAGGGATCAGTCAGTGAAAGTTACAGCAAAGCAGAGAGTTTGGATTTTTTTCTGGAAAACAATTTCTTATACAATATACCTCAAGATACACTCATACAGCTTAACAAGTGCAAGGGCTAAGGAAGCAGACAATCCCAGGTTCAAATCCCATTTCTGCCCTATGCTAAATGCACAGACAGGTCAGTTTCTCTGAGACTCCAGAAAATGGAGATTCAAAGGCCTACCTCACCGGATTATTTGGGATAGTCTACCTAAATAGCTTACCATAGTACTGGGCACAGAGTCAGTGCTCCATAAGCTATAGTATTATTATTAATAACAACAATCAAATAAGGTTTGAAATAAGGTAATAGATTTCCCCCACCATTGCAGAGTTAAGCAGAGGCTATGTGTCAACGTGTCAGGAATGTTAGGGGAGATTTTTATTCTCTGGGTTGGAGGTTGAAATAGCTGATTTCTAAGGTCTCGTCAAACTGTAATTCTGTGATTTAAAGTCATTATAAGAGCCTAGACTAATGTCCGGCCAGGGACATTAATCTATTACTGGGATTGAAATTCTCCACTGGCCCAAGGGCCCAGAAGTTTCACTGTCTGAATAACTGTTCAGGGATGCCTCATGTGTGCCTGTGGTCATCCATGGGTATCTGTCCTGTGTACACATGGGAGTGTGTGTGTACATCTGTTTGCACAGAACTGTGCTGTGCTTCGTAAGGCATCCAATTACCGTGTGTGAAAACATTCCATCTAATGGCATAATAAAGGGGTAGATTCTGACATGACCCAGGCGAATGTTGCTCTCAGCTCCTCTGCCAAGTGTACACATGAGAGACATTTCCTTCTGTTGATTTCTGTAATGTTTGTACTTGGACAGAAAGCTTATCGATAAGGTCCTTAGCGCTGTTGATTCTTTCCAACAGCCCAGGGTCAGGATTGTGGGCTGTGATTTGATAACTTGTGGTCGAGACCCTGCCCAGGGCTGCTCTTTCCAAAAGAAATCCTTGAAGCACCTGGCATTTGGCTTCAGCCCCATGGGCTTCCCTTCCCAGCCTGCATGCACAGTTTAAAAGGCTTTTTCTCATCACACCTGAGGCTCCTGTGCCAATCTGTTACATCGGCTCCCCTCTCCCGGCGGAAAAGCATTTGACAAACAAGTAAGTACTGAGCGGTTGGTACCCAAGAGCACTGGTTATGTGCCAGGAACTGTGTCTACCACCGGTAAACAAGGGCTTACAACCCAGAAGGAAAACTAGAGGCAAACAACCCCAAAATATGAAACACGGTTACAGTCACTGTGCGGAGATCAGGATGGGGAATGGGATGCCAGTGGTCCCAGGGCCCAAGCTCTTGACTCTTTTCCAACACTGTAAGGATGAGTATAGCAATGCGGGTCCTATGGTAACTAGAATGTGGCAAAAATATCTCAGGAAAGGAGGTATTCCTGGGATTCTGCCTATCATCCCTTGTGAGTAATTGTCTAATAAAAACTCTGACGATTTTGCAGAAAACTTCCCTGATCTCCTCTCAGCTGAGATCTTGTAGCGACTAGTCGGATCACGATCACTGTCTCCATTGAGGTTACAAGAAGACCAAGACTCAGGGAGGTTATGGGACGAGTCACCAGTTAGGATAAGCCAAGGCTTCAAACCTCAGGTTCGTGATCCTGTGCCTTTTCCAGCACATCAGCTATCTCTCAGAAACGGCAAGGGACAGGCTCTGGCTGTGACTGGCCCATCCCACGCTGGGACCAAGTTCACTCCTGCCCCCCAGGGATCTCTCTCTCATCGCCGGGGGGAACGGTTTGAGGGCACCAGCATGGCATTTCACTTGGCTGCATCTGGTGCTTGTTGGTACCATGCACGACCTCTGGGGAACTTCTTTTGCTTACCACATTCCCTAACTTCCCATCCTACCTCCTGCACAAGCCAGGTTCCCTTTGGAATACCATCTGGAACAGCAATGGCCCCTCAACAGGCAGGTGGCTGTCCCTCAGAGCAAGCCTGGCGGCTGAGCTGATGTGGGCAGAACAGGAAGGCTCTTTCTGCTTCTGAATTATCAGCCCTGCTGCCATGGGGTCCTTTATAAACTCTCTCCTGAGTTATTCTCTACTTACTGTTGTTATTACTATTGATCTGGCCTCTAAACAGCAGAGATCCCAAGGCTCAATTTAAATCATCAATCACATTGATAATTCCTTTATTTGTAATATAGTTTCTTCTGAGACTCTTTGGATGCCTCCCGAGACCCAAAGAGGTGGAGAAATTCTCCTCTGAGGGAAACTGAGGCCCAGAGGGATGGGGAGGTTGGCGCAAAGCTCTGGAGCAGAGCAGGCCCCAGGCTCCTGCACTTGGCTCCTTGCTCAGCCTCTCCCGTTACGGGGTGCTCTGCGTTCGGTTGAGATTCTCAGAACAGCCAGAGATTGCCCAGCGCCCCACAAAGGCAGGGTGCCCTTAACGAGGGAGTGTGGGCTTTTATTCCCCAGAGGCCCAGGCAGCCCTCAGCCCTGCCTTCCTCCCTTTGTGCGCCAACCTCAAAAGGGATACGATGAATAATAGCCTTTCCATTCCTCCATCCCCGCCCCCCAGGTATAAAGATCAGCTTTGTGAAAATGGAGAGGATCTTTTCTGTGAATGGGGGGTAGGGGCTGGGGGTGGATGTAACATCACAGATGCTTGCCTTTTCCATTCTGAGAATATTGGCAGGAGAAGAGGAATTAAGGTGGTACGTGGGTACCCGAGTTTCCTTATACGCTCAGAACAATGTGTGTTCCGGCGGGGGTACTGAAACCTCCCTCGGCAGCCAGTGGGGAGTGGGTTCTCTTTTCTTGGGGCCCACAGGCCGGCAGCAGTGGCACCATCCGGCCCTTCTGTCGTGGGGTAGAAGCCGATGGTGAGTGTGGGCCGTGTTCATGCTGCTTACTCAGCTCCCCGAGTGTTTATAGTAGCAGCATCCGACAGCCACTGAACACGCGCCTCCTCCCTGACATGATCACCTTGCTCCTCCTCAGCTCAGCCCTTCCAGGCTTTAGGGGTGCTCACTCCCTTCCCAGCAGCTGCACCATCCTCTGTGCCCAAATTCCAACTTCAAGGTGGCAGGATATCCAACTTCACCTGTTGGCAGAAGCAAGCATGAATCAAGACCCTATTTCCAGGCTTCCAGGTTCATAAAACTTGCCACCCTTCGTAAGACGGGGCGGCCCACCTCCTGTTTCATGCTGGGGGAGAGCAGGCGCAGATGCGGCTGATGGATGGGAAGTTTAGAAAATGAAGTCTTGGAAATCGATAGAAGAATATACAAGCTATGTATCATGTGAGCACCTCTTGTCTGCGCCGCAGTAAATCAAAAGTAACGAATGGCAGTCTTTCCGCGACCCGGGACCCCCGGCCTTTCCCTGAGGGCGGGGGCTTGCCCAGCGATTGGGTTTTTCACAGTCTGAGCACATATTTTCTACTTCAGTGGACCTAAAAATAGGCCCTGATACTGACTTTTTTCTTTTACTGTCTCTACCCCCCACCCCCAACTCTCCTCCTCTCTAATTTCCATCCTGTAGGCACTCAGAATCCAAACGTCCCTTGTAGAAGGGCGATGTATTGCGAGATAAGCTGCCTCAGTGGCTTCGAGAATGAGCAGCTCATCCCCAGGGCTGTGTTACTGCGACATTAGCAGACTCTGATCCTGCTGCAGTTTGAACACCTCAGCGCCTCTGAGATGAGTATCGGAGGCTCCTCAAACCCGGGGCTGTGGGCAGCACTTGGCTAAAGAGCTGCTTTGAGGAGATTCGCACAGGAGTTGGCAGAAGGGGAGGAGGCCAGAGGGCCTGGAGGTGGAGTAGGTGTCCCCTGGCTCTGCACTGCTCAGCTTCCTGCCAATATTCACACCCCCACCCCCCAAAATGCCCAGATTTGAAACTCAAGTCAAAAGGCTCCACCACCCACCGCCCTCCTGGTGGGCAGCTGTTTCCAACCCCAGGGCCTCCTCCTCCTTTCTTGAGTATTTTGGCTCCTGGACCACTACGCTCCCCTCCCATCCTCCCCTGCATACCTCGTGGGGGCTCTTCCCCCAGCCTGGCCTCTCCCCATTCTGATCTCCTCTCCTCCGGGGACTTGTCTTCAGGCAACCCCTTGCATCTCGGCCTAGCCTTGTCACGATCAGCAGTTTCCCTTGTTCCATCATCTCCGTCTCAAGACTTGTACTCTCCAGCCCCCACATCGAGTCTCTAGTTCACTCCCTCAGGCTCACCTCCCAGCCCCACAAGGACCTACATCTTGGGACTCTACCACCTTTCCACCTCCCTCCCTCACACGCCAGTGCACCTGCTAACCCGCTACCGTTTCCTGATCAGTCTTTATAATTGGCCCACTGCAAATTTATCTCTTGTCCCTTTCTCACTTCCTGGTCATTTAGCAAACCATCTTGGTGCAATCCAAACTTCCTCCTCCACTGAGTCTACACCTTTGTGGGCAGAGTGTGGCTGAAGAAGAATAAAGTATGCTGTCGGGCTTGCTTAGAATTTATGATCCCTCAACCCCAGTGGGCGTTGGTTGCTGGCTGGTCTCATACATCATCCCTCCGGTCCACTCATTGTCCTGCTCTCCCCATGAGTGGGCCTACCTTCCCCTTTCTCCTTAAGCCTCCAGCATGTCCCCCTCCATCCTCATCTCCACAATAACCTTGCTTTCTAGGCATTAAAAAAAAGGGAACAATCAAAGAAAACTTTCACAAATTCCCACCTCCACAACTGCCCTCCCACCCACATCTGTTTTCAACTCTTCTACCTCTCTCCTGTTCTGGAAAGACCATCCATGCTCCTGGCCAAGGCCACTCCCCATGGACCCCTGCACCAGGCCCCACCCGTCCCCCCTCACCTGTTCAAGGTCATCACCTTGGAACTCTCCCAGTTCTGGCCTGCATCATTCACTCTCACCCTCTCCCTGTCCACTCCCATCAGCATGCAAGCCTGCTGTGATTTCTTCCATTTAAAAAAAAATTGCACCCACTTCCTCTTCCAACTACTCACAGCAGCCCTACTTTAAAGAACTGCCCACCTACCCTCTCTCGGATCTCTCTCCTCCTACTGTCTTCTAGAACATTCAGAGTTTCATCCCTGCCACTCTACCCAGCCATTTTGCCAAGGCCATTGGTGCCTTCCACAGTGCTGAATTCAGTGGTGACTTCTCAGTTCCCATCCTGCCCTATGGGTAGCTTTGGGCAGTGCTGATGACGCCCTTTGTACTGAGCACTTCCTTCACCAGAGCCTAAGGCCCCACATGCTCCTTCCTTCCTCGTTTTTCACCAGCTTCTCCTGTCCCCTGTGCTGGTTCCCCTCCATCTCACCAATTCCTTGACATTGGAGGCACCCAGGGCTCAGCCTCTGAGCCTTTTCTATTTTTCTCTCTGCACACAGTCCCTTGGTAATCTCATCCAGACCCATGGCCTTAAATTGGCTTTAAATGCAATCTATATGGAGGCAACTCCCAATTTATATCTCCTCTGAACTCTAAAGTACATATCTGACATGTCACTCCCCTGTCTAAGTCCTTCAGTGACTCTCCCCTGCTTGAAGGATAAAGTCTCGAATCCTGAATGGGACATAAAAGTTCCTTTATGCTCTGCCCTACTCCCATTATTTTCCATTCTTGACTCTGTCTGGCACTGCCTTGGCCTCCGTGATCCTCTGATTCTGTAAACATGCTGCCCTCCCCAGGCCTTTGCACAGCGTTTTCTCCTCCCAGCAGCTCCCAGCGACCCTGCCTTTTCTCCTAGGTTTTGGCTGGCTACTTCTTCAGATCTCAGGGACCTCTGATATCCCTCCTAATGCTCCAGGGCTCAATGCTCCTGGGCTCAACTCCATCATAAGAATTACCAGCTCTGTATGTCCATCCACTGGACTGTGAGCTCCTTGAAGGCTATAGATATGATCCTACCACTGAGATAACTTCTGAAAGATTCTGCCTACAATAATCGACTGTCTATTTCCTAATTGTTCTTTTACTATAGCCCCAATTTTGCTAGAGGAGAAAATGTGCCCAACTGTCTCTTAATTTCTTTCTGGGTATGGGTGGCTATATGATCATTCCTGGTCAGAGGGGTGCAGTCTGAGGGGTCCTGGGAAGGCTTTGCTCTCCTTAAGATAACCACTGCCACTTTCGTTGTCCTCTCCATGATCTGAAGCTGGAAGGGAAACAGCCATCTGTGACCATGAACCACAAGACACATGATAAAGACAGAGGAGTGGAGAGACAGAGGGAGCAGAAGGCGTCCATGTCATCAAGGAACTGCAGACCCTAAGCTCTGGATTCTGGGGATGTGGAAACAAACAAACAAAACCACCTCTCCTTTTAGGCTTTCTCTGGTTGCATTTCTGGGACCCACTGCTGGACACAATCCTAAAGGAAACAGATGCCCATTCCTGGCAGGCCCTCTAGAAGATCCAACTGTATGACAAACGATAGATGGACCACCATGTTTTCAAACCCACATCGTGATTTCCAACCTTTGCCTGGACTACCAACTTGCACCCTCTTCCTCCCTACTTTCATCTATTGAAAGGAAATTTCTCTTCAAATCCCAGTATGACTGCCCCTTCCTTAAGTTGGCTCTAGCCCCTTCTATCCTGTGTGTACCTGGATTTATTGAAACCACTTGGATTTGTGTCATAGCTATTCATAGTTGATTCTGACCTCCTGCTTAGAAGGATCTGGAGATTAGGTCAATATTTTTATTTGCCCTTCCCACCACATACCCCCTTCCAGAGCCTAAAACACTGCCATATGCATCATAGATCATCAATAAGTACTTTTTAGATGAAAGCTATGGCTGCCCAGGAGCCCAACCCACCTCCTCTGGCAAATCCTTTCTGACCACATCACCCCACTTACTGCACCACGCTTTTGGTGACGGCACAGGCTGCTTTGTCTTGGCTTTGTTGCCTATAAATACATTGAAAGCTCAAATTTGGTGGAAATCACGTCCAAATCTGTTTCCACTCTCTCCTCCTTGTTGCCAAGATATTGTCAGTACCTTCTAGATAGCGGAGGGAAAGCATGTGCTGATCAAATGCTTGATTTGGGCAACAGCTCATGAGTGCAGTTGGCGTTGGTGGTCTAACCTCCCTTTGAAGGAAGTTGGTGGCCCGCCTCCCTTTCTCTCTGAAGGCCTTCCAAACATGTAGGCTGGTTTTCAGAGCCTTGATTCCTAACCCCATGCAGAGATTCCAGAAACACTCTAGAGGCCTGGCTTTTATTTCCTAAAGCAGATTTTCTAGTGCTTATCCAAGTTCTTGGTGGCACAGACTCATTTAACCCGTCCCACTCCCTCCAACTCTCTCCAGATCTCTCCTCTGTCATCTGCTTCCTTTTGGTCCCTTCTTTTTTCAGATGATTTCTAGGTGTGAAGGGGCTTTCCATCTGGAGACAGATTAATTCTAGGAATCCCTATAAGAATTTCCCTAAAAATGCAAAGTAAGACAAACCAAAATTCCAGGTCCTCATCCTTTAGAGCTCGAAGGCAGGAGATAGTCCACAGGAAACAGATGCGTTTGACCAATAAATTTGTGGCAGAAGCTGTGCCCTTGATTCTTGGAAACATTATTTTTTTTTTAAAAAACCTATAGATTGAGCAGAGGAGCCAGGAGATCACTTTATTCAGGTGACCAAACTCATAACAAAGGCCAGGAAGGTGATGTAAATTAATCACGTGGGGTTTAGGTGATGCATGACAACTGACACCCACCCTGAACGTTGAAATCATGTGCCATGATTTTCTCAGGGGTATAAGAGGATGGGGTACAAGGAGCAAGGCAGACAAGGATGGAGAGACAATATGGGGATGTGTTATCAATCTGGCCACCGCCAAGGGCAACTTCGTGCTCAATCTTATGGAGCTACCCTCAAGAAGCTGCAAAAACTGTCCAGGGGCAGAAAGAGAGAAAAATCTGTCTGCCAGCTCCAATATCCATCCCATTTGTCAAAAGTTGGCCCCCCTGGGCACTAACTTTCCTTTACTTCTGGATTGCTATCTATGACAGCCAAAATATATCCACTGACATCCTACATCTTGGTGTCAACAGTGCCAAAGGCAAGAGGTATGCAGCAGGCAAAACAGACATTAGGCATGGCCCTCTCAGGTAGTACCTGCATGATGTCTGTTGGTGCCCATGCAGAGCTGCTCATTCCTATGGCAGAACAGGAGGGAGGTCAGGCCAAGGGGGTCTGGAGTACCTAAGAGATGGCTGATCACTCAAACCAGTCCATTCCGGCATCCTCCCATCCACTTTGACTTCCCTTATATCTGGCACTCAGAATGTAACATGAGGCTTCCATTTTTGTGAACAGAGAACGTCATCTCTCTCCTCAAGCAGGAGGTACAAATAAAATCAGTCACAAAGTCTCCTCCAAGATCGTAGCCAGAAATAATTTTAAAGAGACTTATGGCAAGAGGATTCATGAAACAAGCTACAGTCTTCACTGCTGCAACTGGTCCTGGGGCTGTAACTTAAAGTCACCCTCTTCTTTCTCTTCCCTGCAGCCTAGGTTCTCCACCCTGTTGGCCAACATGTTGGTTGGTCTGGGTTGCTGGCCTCGTGGCACCTGGTCTTTCCTCCCTGAGGAGTCCAGTCTCCTAGTGGCCTTACCCCTATTGAGTCATGGTTATCATGATCATAGGAGAGACACCCCAGGAAATCTTCTGAGTTCCTGACATATGTCTCTCCCCACATTGTGTAGCAGCCACAGGCCTAATTTCTCATGGCAGTCAGGGTAATTAATCCTGCCAACATAGTAACCATTTTCCATACCCGATGGTCTGAAGGCATGAAGAGCCCCAAGTGTCTAGGTAGTTGTAGCAACTTCAAGTTCAGTAGTACTCTCCCTTTGTTCTTGGGCAGAAGCATTTGTCACCTGGGAATCAGGACCTCTAAACTGGCAGAGCCCATGTTTGCTGGGAGATAAGGCAGACACTTCTCAAGTGGGTGACTAGGAATAATGGCGGGAGGGCAAATCTTAATCCACCCCTTGAGTACCAGTTCTGTGTATTCTAGCTAATGGAGACAGAGCATCACACACATGGACAATTACTTTAGCACATATATTGTATCCTGAAGGACAGTACTTCAAACTACAGGGCATTGTCCCTGAGTTGGTGCCTTAGCCTTACAGGACATTCCACCACTGTCTTAGGCTGGTTGCTTCAGGGTGATGGGCTATGTATGTGGTAAGGCCAATGGATCCCATGACCATGTGCCTGTCGGTGCACTTCTTCTCTGCCAGGGCCCATGAACACACCAATAGCTGCTTCAGAAGGCCTGGCCTCGTTCCAGAATTCTAGGGGGTTTGCACTGCAACTTTTCTGTGAAGGCTTTTCCAGAGACTCCTCCTAGCATACTTCTAGGCCCTCTGATGGGCTTGGGCATACAGTCCTAGAGCTGGGTCAGCTTGCACCAGTGGCTAAAACCCTGCAGAGGCCTCTTTTGCTTTGGGTCCCACTCAAAAAAACTGGTAGTTTTTCTAGCTGCCCAATCAATGAGAATATCAGGTCAGCATTCCCAAATGTGCTGTATACTGCCTTAAAAATCCGGAGATGCCCACAAAACACTGTGTCTCTCTCTTACTGGGAGTATGTAATGCAATGTCTTTTACCTTAAAGGGCATGTCTCAGAATGCACCAGACCACTAGACCCTAAAAACATCACAGTGTGGTTTTCTCCCACCCCTAGATTACAAGTGTCTTCATTGAAAGTCCAAGTTTCCCATTTTGTGCCAGATACAATTTGCGTGATGTCGTCAGTAGAGTAAACCAGTGGGATGTTCTGGAGAATTCAAGATGACTGAGGTCCCTCTGGACGACACTATGACAGAGAACAAGACAATTAACATAGCCCTGGGGTAAGACAACAAATGTGTCCCCAGCATGTGAAGATGAACTGCCTTTGATCCTCCCTGTGGATGGGGAAGAAGTCATTTGCATGATCAATAGCTTCACACAAATAAATGCCACAGGGTATTTGACCTGCTCTAGTAAAATCACCACATCTGGCATGGAAGCTGCAGTCAGGGTTGCCACCTGTTTGGTTTATGCTAGTCCATGGTCGTTCCCTGCCATTGATTTGGTTTGAGCAGGGATAGAGTATTGGGCTGAATGAGGACACAGTGGGGAGCACCAACTCTACGTCCTCTAAGTTTTTAACGGCGGCACTAATCTCTGCAATTTCTCCCAGAATGGGGCAATCAATCTTTTGATTTACTATCTTGTCTGAGCTAGAGGGTAGTTTCAGAGTCTCCCACTTGGCCAATCCTGCCATAATGGCCCCTTCTTCCGGGGTTGTAGAATCAAATGGAAGCATTCTGCCGGTTCCTTAGTATATCCATCCAAATTATACACATAGAGAGTGGGAATAACCACAGGGCTGGTCCACGGATCCACAGGGCCCACTGTGGGGCAGACTTGGACCTAAAGTCCCTTTATTATCTGGTTCCTTGTTGCCAGTATTAGGCCAGATCCAGTATCTAACTGTTCTTAGAAATGTGGGCGTTTCCCTTTTCTTAGTGCACAGTGATGCTAGCAAATGGCTTTCGGTCCTTTTGGGGAATGATCGTAGGAATACTATATATATTTGTGGTGGCAATGGAGGGGCCTTCCTCAAGGGGACCCTCTTTTTCTGTCAATGGATGCTAGGTCTGTGAACTGATTTAGATCTGGAAACCAGGTGAGGGTCTGACGTCATCCTTCTGCTTATCACTTCTTGGAATTTTTCACAATTACACAAGTTAAGTGACTCCCTTGCAGTCATCCATCTTTCTCACCCGTTGGCTGATTAGACATCATCAAATATCCCTGCAGGTCAGGGCATCCTAGTTGCTGCTCTAGCCTTGCCTCCTGCCTTGCCTCTGGTGGTAAAGGGCCACCACCTGGCCCCTGCTCACCCAGAGCTGTCCTGCCTACCATCAATCACAGGGAGCCCAGTTCCACCATCAGCCCTAGCCTCCCGAGGCTAACTGCCACAGAATTTCTCAGAGATGCATGTGCCTCTTCCCTACTCCTAATCAGGGCATCACTTATTACCTTAGGGAGGGGGATCCTTTGGGGGGTATTACTGGAGAAAATAGTTGTATTAGTTTTCTAGGGCTGCTGGAACAAAGTACCACTAATTGGTTGGCTTAAAAGTATTTTGTCACAGTTCCGGAGGCTGTAGGTCTGCAATGAAGGTTTTGGTAGGACCGTGCTCCTTCCAAAGACTCTGGGTGGGGGTGGGAGAGCACTTCTTTGCTTCTTCCAGCTTCTGGCAGCTCCAGGTGTTCCTTGGTTTGTGGCAGTACAACTCCAATCTCGGCCTCCGCCTTCACTTGGCCATCCTCCCTCTGTGTATTTCTGTGTGGCCTCTCCTCTTCTTAAAAGGATACCAGTCAGGACAGGCGCAGTGGCTCAAGCCTGTAATCCCAGCACTTTGGGAGGTTGAGGCAAGATGATTACCTAAACTCAGGGGTTCAAAACCAGCCTGGGCAACTTGGTGAGACCTCGTCTCTACAATAAATCAAAAAATAAGCCAGGTGTGGTGACGCATACCTGTAATTCCAGCTACTTGGAAGGCTGAGGCAGAAGGATGGCCTGAGCCCAGCAGGTCAAGCCTGCGGTGGCTGTGAGCATGCCATTGCACTCCAGCCTGGGCAACGAAGTGAGACTCTGACTCAAAACAAAAAAAGGATACCAGTCATATTAGATTGGGGCCCACCCTCCTGACCTCATCTTAACTCGATTACATTTCTAGAGATTATTTCCTCATAGGGTCACATTCACAACTACCAGGAGTTATGACTTCATTGTATCTTGAAGGGGGACACAATTCAATTCCTAGCAGTAGCCAGCAGGTAAGTTCCCAGGTCCTACACAGAAAATTCATTCTAAAACTTCTACTTCTCAGAGCCTTCGGACTCCTTCAGTACCATGCTAAGGCATTTCTACTCATTTGCTCTCACTCATTGTCATGGCTAACCTCTAAGATGCCAACCCATCACACTGTTAGGACCAGTTCAAGGTTCTAACACTCAATCCTCTATGTCAAGGATGAGAGTTTCCATGTCAACAAATTCTCCCCCATGCAGTCTCCTCTCCCTGACCTCCATCCTCTATCCAACCTCTGGAAAGGCTCAAGCACCATGGCCAAGGCATATTCTAATGCCTCACCTTCTACCTGCACCTCTTCCCACTATTCCCCAGATGAGACCCTTAAAAAATCTGATGCAACTTGCATGCCAAGTTGTTCCCTTATCGCCAACTTATCACCAACCAGGGGGTTCTTGTCACCAGAACCCTAGGGAGTAATCCAACTCCAAAATCCTATCTTGAGGGCTGCTTTCTGGGGCCACTCCTAATTCCAACTGCCTTCTCCTGGGTTTCTCGGGAAGTAGAGGCTGAGGCCAAGGTCTATGTGCTACTCCTTTATTAGGGAGCACGGTCCCTGGGAGGAGAGGGAGGCAGGGAGTGCTAGAGCCACCATGAGGATGCCTTGCTGAGCTGGCTGTGGCCAAGTGCGACTGATTGCTCAATCTTGCACGATCATTTCAAGAAGCTGTCTGTCTTGGGAGCATCTGCTGGGAGAGAAAAAGAGGAAGGAATTTTCCACTAGCCTCTATCTTCCATCGATCAAAGTTTTGTCAAGATGGGTATTAATCCCCTCCAGCACCTTTTCAGTTGTACACGTGTGGGTGCTGAGTGAGGCTCCCCAGCGTCTGCACCTCAAAAGGAGAGCCCAAGGATAGGAGGCAAGGGGACTGCAGGGCACGGGTTGAGCATGGAGCAAGGACTGTCTGTTCTACCTGCATGAAGTTCTTCAGAGCCCACCAAGAGTGGGTAGCAGCAGATGCTTTTGAAGCCAGAGACAGATGAGGCCCAGAGAATCCAGGAGGGTGCAAAATATGGATCTGGTAGAGCAGCAAGGGTACAGTGGATTGGATGGCACAGTGGAGAGTGTGCGCTTCATCCCAGGGGAGAGGTGCTCTCAGCCCCAGCTAATCGCTAGGTCTTCTGATGTGTTTCCAAGAAAGCTAGTTTACTGAGTTTTCTTTAAAAACAAGCAGTTCAGATTTAGGCCAACACTATGAAGGTAAAAAAAAAAAATCCATTTCTGAAGACTGCCCAGAATGGCCCACTGGTTTGCAATCTCTGCCCTACTCATCTTATGAAACTAAGCCAGTAGGGAAAGGGGCAGGGCTGAGCCTAGCACTGGGTGTCCTGACTGCCAGACCAGTGCCCTCCTGGCTACTTTCAGAAGGCTGGCCTTAGCATTCATGGCTCTAGCAAGACCTCTCATTCTGCCCTGAAGCAGGAACTCCTCCCCTCTGGGATGGGACTTCTCCCAGGTGAGGGCATCTCCTGGCAAAGTCAACCCACCCCCTGCCCCACCCCTCACCCTGATGGGCTCTTGGCCTCACCCAGGGGCCACGTGCTCTGGGCCCACTGCTTTTCAGCCTTGTTGGCCTGGCAAATGAGCTGGAGCCAGTGGATTCCCACCACACTGCCAACCTGGAACCGGGGACCCATCAATCTGCTCCCCCATTGCCGAGGACACCCCGAGTGACGGATGAAGGGCCTGGGCCATGAATCATCTCCATTACCTTTCCGCATCTCCTAGCCAGCTTCACGGAGCTGGGAAGATGAATGTCTGCAGAATCTCACCTGCTCTCTTGAATAATTTCCCTTTAAAAGAGGCCACTTATCAGTAATTCATTACTCGCCTTTGTTAGCATAAACAAGACTGGGACGTGGGGTGGGGGGGGTGCTTCCTGCTCCTCCTCTCAGCTTCTGCCACTGCTGCCTCCATCATTCCCCTGTCACACGGGCTGGCCTCCAGCCTCAGTTCTGTCTTCCTGCTGTGGAGCAAAGCAAAGCCAGGGTCTTAAGGAGAGCCGCTCCAGCTGGTGGTACCCACTCTGGCAGATGGCATACAGCTGTTTCTGGTGACATCTGGATGAACACAATCAGCTCCGATTGACGATTTCTTTTAATCTTGAATTAAATGTCACATGTGTCTCTTTCTTTTACAGCCCATATACATCCCTGTCTGTGTTGTCTGTAACTACAGAATAAGATATTACTGGCCAGGGAGCACTTCTCTGAAAGCCAGTCTTGCCCTCTGCAGTCACCATTTGTTGAAGTATAAAAGTGGCCCCCATGGCAGGAGCATAGGGAACAGAACATCAGGGATGGCCCTGGGAATGGAGGAATCACAAAACAAAAACCAGAGCTGGTCCTGCTACCAGGAGCGTTGCCTGACCCGGGGTTTGTGTGGCCTTTGGAGGTGGTGATGGTTTCTGTGAGAGACACAGTTCCAGGGAGGTGTCCCTGTTGGGATAAGAACTGGCAGGAACCAGGGGAGAGGACAAGGCCCTTCAAATATCAAGAACCAGGACAAGGGGCCAGACAGGGAGGGAACTCCCCCATCCCTCCCTGCTTCAGTAGAAGCAAAGAAGATTGAAGAGGATAGCAGATCCCAGTTTAGTTTGTCCCCTGGTTAGGGACTGTGGTTTACTTTTTATGTCACCACCAGGAGACCAGGAAGAAGAGATTTTTCCTCCGGACTTAATTCCCGAGATCCAAGTTTTTCCCCCATTTCTCACACCCAGCAGCTCCTCGTCCCATAATGACCATGAGAGCATCTCACAGGCCACTCAAGGGCATGAACTTTAGATCCCCTATCCACTTTCCAGCATCTATAGGGACATCTGAAATCATAAATCTGATCATGACACGCTCTTGATTAAAAACCTTGAACAGCTTCCCACTGCCTTCAGGATCAAGTCCAAAGTCCTGAAAACAGCCTGTGGTGTGCCCTGGCCTCTGACCACCTCTGCCTCTCATCCTGCACGTCCTCCCCTTGTCACACAGGTCTTGCCATACAGCTCTTCTTCCAGATTCTTGGGAGCTTTCTGTCTTTTCCTACCACAGGGACTTTGCACTTATTTGTCCTTCTACCTGGAAAAGCCTCTCCACTCTATCGCCATCCCCAGCCTCCTGTTTAGTTAACTCTTATTTATCTTTCAGCTGTTAAGTATCAGGTCCTCCAGGAAGCCTTCCTTGCTGTCCCAGACTAGATCAGACATGCTATGCTCTCCTGACCTTACCCATCAGTCCCTCGGTGAACTTGTAATATTTGCCTAACATTCATTCTCCCCACAAGACCTCACATCTACAAGACAGGGGCTGTGTCTTCTTTGCTACTTCTCCCCCAAGGGTGAGTACAGGGCCTGCCACAGAGGGGCCCTTTGTGGAATAAATGAAGGAGGGAGCAAGTGCATATGAGGGAATCCTGGCCTGGCCACGACTCACAGGGCGGGTCTTGCTGCAAACTCTCTTGACCATCTCTAGTCTTGTGTCTTCCTCCACCGTCAGAGATCTCTGTCCACTGCTCAGATTCCCTCTGCCAAGGCCATCTCTCCTCCCCGCTTCTGGCCCTTGGCAGTGCAGGGTCTTTGCTCTGACCTCAGGCCCACCCCCCCAGGCTTCAGAATGAAATGGTCCTCCAGAAAGCCAAGGAAGCCCAGCTGCCTGGCTTTCTCCTGTGGGAGGGTACCCTCCTGGGCTTCCTCAGCATCGTCTCCTCCTCCCTCAAGAAGACCCCAGCTTCCACCCATCCTCAGGGAAAGGCCCAGAGCTCACACCACAGACCTCCCATCTGGGGTCACAGGCTCACTGCAGACCACACTGGCAGAGATAAAAAGACATAGAGCATTTGCAGTTCAGCTACAGCTCCATCCTTCAGTCTCCAGCCAGCCTGAAGGGAGCCCCAAATCCAGCATCATTACAGGGAGTCTTGGGGGTGTTTGCCACAGGATGGTGGTGTAATGACTGGAGTCCTTGCTGCCAGAGGCCAGCTGTCCAGTGCAGACATTAGCATCCTTTTCCTGGGAACTTTGGAAGCGGTTGTGCCAAGATTTGCATATATTTGCATCTCTGACACTACCATCTATCCCAGGGTCTGCAACCTCTGTCTCAGAGCCACGCTGGCCAGCAGGCTGGTTTTCTTTGGCAGGCAGCCTGGCAGTCCTCCCATTCCGGCTGTCCTTGCCATAGTGAACTCTGTGGCAGTGTCCCCAATCCCACAGGCCCCTCAGAATGGCAGCTCTGTTTCTCGGACATGGATAGGCAGCTGGACCATGGCAGCTTAGCTACTTCTCACACCCTCCTCCCCACCCAGGCAAGGTATACAGTCAGTCCTCCCACTCACCCCCACTGCCCCTTGTCTTACCCCAAGTGGAAGGGGCTTGGTCATCTGTCATTTGCTCATTCACTCATTTGATAGTTTTACTGAGCACTTACTAAGTACCAGGTACTGTACTAGGGATTCAGGATATAAAGAAAGCAGAGGGTCATCCCGAGACAGTAGCCCAGTCACTGCACACCCAGGGGTCTGATAACCTAGAGCTGGGTTCTTCACATTGTCCTTGCTTTACCATTCACCCACTGAACCTGAAGTTTCATCTCAGCACCACCACCCAGCCCTGACTAGCAGGCGTCCCCACTTCACCATATCAGTGGCACCTGGACCTCTCTCTGCAGGGCAAGAACCCTTCCTGTTTGGAGGACAATGTGGGTAGAGATATGGGCCACACCTACAGGAGCTTCCTGGCCCTGGCCCCTGGACTTCCTTAGGGATGAAAGGGGAGTCTCACTCTGCTGCGCAGGTTTTTTTTTTTTTTTTAAAGCAGGATATATTGAGGAGACAGAAAAGCTTCCACAGTAGGAGGGGACCCGAAGGGGTTGCCCACGCAGGTTTTTTATTGACTTCTGCTTCAAAAATATGGCAGGCAGACAGGCAGTGTGGAGCAAAGAATGCCAGTTGGGTTACATAGATGAAGCACAGGGTTAGCCGCAGAAAAGCCAAGTTCCAAACTAGCCCGGTCCCAGGGGACTCCCAGGGGCCTCTGGCCTCACAGCCCAGCTCCTGTGAGCAGGGTTGTCATTGGCCAATTCCCAAGAGGCCAAGGCTCCAGACAACAGACCAAGGGCTCAGCTGTCCCTTCCTGGTTCTACAGAAATGGAGACTGTCTACATCTTCCCTCCTGGTGGCCTCTTGCCCTCTGTTCCCTGTTTCTGTTGGTGGCCCCCAAGTTCTCCCATTCCTCCAGGCTAGAAACCTCACTCTTCTAGGACACTGCTCTCCCTGTGTGGCACCTCCAGTCCAATTAGTTGCCACATCCTGTCCCTTTTTTTCAGAATGTTCCTTGCAGTTGTCCACACTACCATCGCAGTTGAGGCTAGAATGACCTCTTGCTGGCGCCATTACCGCAGTCTCTTGGCCAGTCTCCCATCTTTCCAACTTATTCTACTGCCAGATTAACAGTCTGAAAACAGAGTCCCATCAGCACTTTTGGTGCCCCCTGTGGCCCATGGAATAGACTCACTTTTCACTCTGTGCCATGGTTTTCACTGCAGCACCTGGCACAGATCCTGCCACAGGTAGCGACAATGAGGCTAACATTTTTGGTATTACTGAGTGCTGAAAACTACCTTAAGTGTTTATATATATTATCTCATTCAATCCATTCAGCAACCCTGCAAGGTGGCTACTATAATTACATTTTACCAGTGAGTAAGACACAAAATGATTAAGCAACTTGCCCAAAGTCCCACACCTAGTAAGTGGTGGAGCTGGAATTTGAGCCCTTGTGGTCTGACTCCAGAGTCCATACTTTAAAGCTGCCATGCTGAAATATGCCCCAGATGTATAGTTAATGTATGTTGTATGAATCAATACATGGAAAAATGAGTGGATGAGTTAAGGAAGTTACTCTATGCCACAGGTCCCCCAGACAAAGGTACTGATGCCCTCCAGAATAGTTTTACTCTGCCTTCCACTGAGCAGAACAGCACACGGTTGTGAACGTGGGCTGTGGCGTCAGACAGACTTAGGCTTGAATTCTGGTGTCACCGTGTATGGGTAAATTATTTAAGCTCTGCAGCCTCTATTTCTATTTCTGAAAATGGGAGTCATAATAGCACTTATTTGTGGATCAAATGATGTCATGGGGTCCTAGCACACAGCTCAATACACGGCCATGATCATTCCTGCGGGTGACTGTCCCCTGCTCCCACGGTTCCTCTGTACCGTCTAAGCAGGAAAGTTGAAATGTGCCAGGAATGATCTGGACTCTGTTGGCCAAAGACGGAGGGGGTGATGGGCAATAGGGAGTAAAGGAGGAGGACAGCAGCAAGCTCTGGATGCAGAGAGGGGCCCTGGGAGGTGGGTGACCCAGAGAAGATGGAGAAACAGTAGGAAAATGCACCCCCCACCCAGTGTTCACCTCACACAATGAGGCGTCTGCAAACACGGCTCTGCTTTTCCTCCCGTTTAACATGAAACTCGGTGAAATTGATGAAGTCATTTTTTAAACCATAAAGCACTGCAAACACATTTGTATTATTTTTCTTCTGTGCCACGGGTATTTTTTTTTTTTTTCAATTCTCAGATGTTTAGTGAACACAGCCTATCTTCCAAAAAATGTAATTTTGTGGATGAATTCATTTAAAAATGTTATGCTCTGGTCAAATCTGTAACGGCGATTTTTCTTTATTGATGACTTCGTGTTTCAGTGGGTCACTGCCAAGACATTCACCTGGAAGCCAGAATTGGCTCTAACAGCAAGTCCAAGGCATGCATCCCAGCTTGATCCTCTCCCTCCCGTGTGGCCAGCTGCCTGAGGATGAGGGCTGGATCTTCCTTAGTTCTTATCTCTAGGGCCAATACAGTATCTGTCACAGGCCGATTGGATACTCAGTGACAGCAGAGTAGATTCTAGTTCATCTGACTGGTTTCAAATCCTAGCTCTACTGCTAGCTGTATGAACTTGGGGGAGTTTATCGCATGTCTTTGAGGCTCAGTCTTCTTATCTGTAAAATGGGCATAGTCTCAGCAACCTATCTTATAGGGTTATTGTGAAGATTTCTTCCTCCTGCTTTTCTCTCTCCTCTTCCTTTCTCCCTCTCTCTCCCACTCCCCCCCTTCCCCCTCCTCTTTCTCCACATTGGGCCAAAATTGTCATTTCAGTAGTAAAAACCCCTTGTGTTCATACAACACTCTGCAGTCCACAAGATGCCCTCAAATACATTATCTCACAAACATATACAATCATTTGTCCATTGAAAATGAAAATTTAAATTAAAAATACACAATCTCATTTCATCTGAAATAAAGAAATACTAGCATCTCCATTCAGATGAGGAAACTAAGCTCAGAGACTTGGGTCATATGGCTAGGAATGAGCAGAGCTAGAATTCAACTGGGGTTTTCTGACACCAAGTCCAGATCCCTTTGAGTTAAGGGAATTCAGCAGTAGTTCCAAAATAAATGACATTTACTCAAGCTGGGTCCAATACTGCTTTCAGATCGCCTGACCTTCAGAGGGGGAGAAATCAGTCAAGCCATGTGTTCAACATCAAGTGAAGCAAACAACCAGTGGAGAGACTGAATTCTCCCCTTCCCTCTGACTGCTGTCTATGGTGGGAGTGGGCCTGGCCCCTGGAGGCATGGGTCGCAGTTTGATGTGAATCTGGAAAGAGCTGTGGGCCTGTCTGGGAGTGACCTGTTTGTGAATTCGCTGCCCTCGAGTTCTTCAGGGACACTCAGAGGGATTTCTCTGTGCCCAGCATACCTGTGTGTGAGCAACTGTCATCATCTCAAAGGCTTTGTAAGGAGGTACGATAGTTACTGCTATTTGTTCCATTCTTTTTGTTTTGTTTTGTTTTGTTTTTTGTTTTTTTGTTTTTGAGTCGGAGTCTCACTCTGTCGCCCAGACTGGAGTGGAGTGGCTGCTCCCGGCCACCGCAGCCTCGACCTGCTGGGCTCCGGCGATCCTTCCGCCTCAGCCTTCCGAGTAGCCGGAACTACAGGCGCACGCTACCACGCCCGGCTGGTTTTTGATTTATTGTAGAGATGAGGTCTCGCCAAGTTGCCCAGTCGGGTCTTGAACCCGCGGACTCAGGCAATCCACTCACCTCAGCCTCCCAAGGCGCGGGATTACAGGCTGAGCCACCAAGCCCGGCTTGTTCTATTCTTAAGATGATAAACTGAAGCATGGGTTGTTCGAGGTCACATAGCTAGTAATGCCACCAAGATTCAAACACATGGCTGTCTCACCTGAAAGTCCATTCTTTTTCCACCAAGCCAAGTGAGGTGACGGAGGGGAACGACAGAAGGAGATAGATGACATTGGAGATGGGAGAAGGGGGTTAGGGCCAGGAGGAAGGAGTCACAGACAAGGCACTGATTTGGACAGCCAAGTAACACTATTGATGTTGTGAGACAAAAGGTATACCCACCTCTTTTCATTTATTTTAGTCTGTGTGTTTCTTGACTTGGCAGCCAGTCTCCAAAGACTCTTCCCAATATCCATGCCCTTGTGTGGCCCCCTTCCCATGAATATGTGCTAGCTTCATAGTTTGTTGTTGACCAGTAGATCATGGTGGAAATCATACTGTATGACTTTTGAAGCTAAGTTACAAGCATCCTTGTAGATGCCTTCCAGGCCTCTTGGAGGACTCCCTCTGGGAGATGGTTACTGCTATGATTTTTTTCCATTTTTAAGATGGATAAACTGAAGCTTGGGTTGTTCAAGGTCACATAGCTAGTAATGTCACCAAGATTCAAACACATGTCTGTCCATTCTCTTTCCACTAAGCCAAGCGAGATGACTGAGGGGAATGGCAGAAGGAGATAGATTGGAAGTGGGAGATGGTGGGGAAGCCGGCCTCCATGTCAGGAGTCTAGTCTGACCACCGCAAGATTGCCATGCTGGGAGGAAGCCCAACCAGCTATGTGGAGATGAATGGAGTGAGGGAGAAACCCAGCTGGTCCTCTATTGTTCCTGCCATCCTAAGTGAGATATAAGATGTGAGTGAAGAAACCATCATGGATGTCCAGCCCCACCCAATTTCTGTGTGATTGTAACTGTATGAGGACCCAATAAAACCACCCAGCTGAGCCTAGTCAACACACGGAACTGTGGAAGATAATAATAAATTGTTGTTTTAAGCCACTAAGTGTTTGGGTTTGGTGGGAGTGGGGGGAGGACAGACACTATGCAGCAGTAGAAAACCAGAACACTTGCATAAACCTCTACAAATCTGGACATCTCTCTAGACCTGAAGAAGCTTAAAAATGTCCTGAGCCTCGGCTCAGGGCTGCTCTATTCCTCAGATGGAAATGGTCCATAGTACCAGGAGAACTGGCCCCTAGTAAGGGGCCCAAGTTTGTTTGTTGGTTCCTCCATTATCGACTGTGTGGCCTTGGGTCAGTGCCCTCTCTAAGCCTTATTTTTCATATCTTCAAAGTTAGGTAGTAGAGTAAATGATCACCTAAGGCTCTTCTCCTTCTCTACCTCATGAAATACCACTCTGTGCCTAAGAAATGAATACACACCTAGAATTCTCCGGCTAGGTGCACCCTCATCCTTTTATGACAGGCATAAAAGAGCCCATCTGAGTTATCTCTGAACTTCAGGAATTTCCAGTCACCAAGTGAGCCTGTGGGAGGCCCAGACAGGTAAGCTGGCACCAGGTTTCCCAGTCCCACGGGCCCTCCTTAGCCTCCCTTGAGGTTTCCAGAGCTAACGAGGGACCACCTGTGCCAAGACCCAGGTAGTCCTGAAATTCCAGCTCTACCTGAGAAGGGAAAGTTCTCGCCTGCCAAGGAAGAGGGGGCTCCTGAGAGGAGCTGGCTTCTGGGGCGGCTGCGAAGCGTCTAGTGACAACATTTGTGTCTAAAAATACAGCAACCGAGAACCAGCTAATTACAGCCTCTGGAGTCATTCAGAATTTGGCATTTCACATCATACTTGCGTCTCTCCCAATGTGCCTTAGCAGCAGCCCAAAGGAGGCCACTTGCAGGGGGAAACTCAGCCAGGAGAGCCCAGGATTGGGCCTACAGTCCATGCATCCTTCCGCCCCGAGAGCCTGGCGGGTACTTGGTTTGTAATTGGTACCCAGGAATGAAGTACAGCAGAGTCAGTGGAATCCCCGTCCCATGCAGCATAGCTGCCCTTGGTCACTGTACGTCTGGAACCCACTCAGACCCACTGGGCCCCCTCAAAGGTCAATGGCTCTGGTGTAACCCCATGACGGACATTTATTCAGAAGAGACATGCAGAGTCCAGGCATTGAGGTGCTGGGGGTGGCCTGCTCTTCCCAGCCTGCTGCAGGCAGCATGCTAAGCCTCTACCCAGGGCCTCTGCTGGACTGGGATCTGGGACCCCCACAGCTCCTTGCTTTGGACCCTCCTTTCTTCCAAGGCCTCTTAAATGCCTTCTGTCCATTCTACCAGGAGAAAGGTCATGAGTCAAGGTGACAGAGAAGGCTGACAATCTGAGGGCCCCAGGCCCAGCCTTTGCAGTCCCTGCACAGGAAACAAGGATCATGAAAGAGTAGGCGAAGGAACCTTGCATGGGGGAATGTGCTCAGTCCAGGCTCAGGTGAAGGAATTTTTGTTGTTGTTGTATTGTGTTATTATCTTTTGAGTTGGGGTCTCACTCTGTCATCAGTCTGAAGAGCAGTGGCATGATCACAGCTCACTGCAGTCTCAACCTCCTGATATATATATCAGGGAGGTATTTTAAAAGCACAAAGCCCAACTAACATTTTTGTATAGTATTTTTAACTTGGCAAAGAGTTGTGTGGTTACTATATTAATTAGACGAGGTGGTTATTATTATTCCACTTTACAGATAATTAAACTGAGGATCAGAGATGCTGAGTCATTTCCCCAAGGTTTCCAAGTCATGCCAGCCTTGAACTCAAGTCCAGGAATCCTCCTGCTGAACCAGCAGGCCCAGCACCACCTCTGGGCCCATCTTCCAAGCTTAGCTGGTCAACCCCGTAGGGGTCCCAGATTGTAGAAACCGCCACTCTCCCTCCACACAGCACTGAACCCAACTTAAATGTGGCTCCATCCACTTCCCCCTTTCTGGCTTCTGAGATACAATTGAATCCCAGTCTGAATCTCCATCCATTAACCTTCGACCTACAGCACACGAGTCAGCACCTAAGGGAAAGCGGGCACCCAGGCAATGAGAAGGAGGTGAAAAACACAGGGTATTCAAGGGCAGGGGCCATCTGCTTTTTGGTCAGTGCCTTCTCAAGCACCTGAACCAGGTCTGCTAGGGGTCTGAGGGGTCAAGAGAGGGTCGGAGACCCGGACCATGGCTGCCAGTGGCCGGGACTGAGGACAAGACCCGACGACGCACCTGTCTTCAGCCCCTGCACCCAGGGGAGCAGCGACTCAGACTCTAGCTGCCCTGCACCTTTTTCCTAATCACCGTGGCGTGATGGAACACCTTGACATTCTTGCACGAAAGTTCAGCTCCATCGCGACGCAGGGCGCTGCATGAGAAATGAGGCTCATGCTGAATCCCAGAATCACAGAAATTAGAGATGAAAAAGGACGCCGAGGTCAGAAGCAGCCCATCCCCAGGGGCTGCGTGCAGGTTCTTCTCGGTAATAGACTTCCCCCTTATTTGTCCAGTCCAGGCACTGCCTCCCAGAAGACCACTCTCCACTGTTTCCCAGAGAAGACTCCATTTACAGAAGTGAGAGGGCTGCACCGATCCCTGCATGATTTGCTTTGAAATTTATTAATCATCCAAAAGCCGGTGAAGAGGGGAGAACAGAGAATGTCAAATCACCCCATCGTCAGTGTGCCTGAGCAGGCAGGAGGAGACCCTGGCGCCCTCGGGGTTTCCAGCTTGCTGCAGCTCCAGGGCAGCATTGGGCAGTGTGGGCTGATCACTTACTCGCTATGTAGTCTGGCAGAAGTCACCTTCTCTGAGCCTCAGTGTCCTCATCTGTAAAATGGGAGCTAATGATGCCTACATACAGGGCTGCTGGAAGATTAAAGGAGTTAACTTAGGTATTGTACCTCACGCTGTGTCTGGCCCATATGAATTACTCCAGAAATGGTAACTATCATTAGTAGTGTGATTCTTCCCCTCTCCACATCCACTTCCTGTCTATAAAATGGGGCTAAGCAGGTTCTTTGATTTTGTCCCTTCAACATTCCACCAACATTTGCAGAGCCACTCCTGTGTGTCAGACTCACAAGGGTTACAATGACCAAGACAGATTCTGTAACCTCATGGAGCTCACTGTCTTGGTGAGTTTCCTGGAAGAAGGGTGCTAAGAGGTTAAAAAGGATGCTTCCCATCCAATGCAATATTTCTCTTGCATAGGTTGTGGTTCTATGACTCACTGGGACATAAGAGAGGTCACAGAAACAGGAGTGATGGACCAAAGGCAGTGGGAGTAGTTGTCCGGCTTCTCAGCTCAAGTTTGTTTGCTGGTTCCTTCATTATCAGCTGGCACTGACAGCTGCACCGACTTCCCCCACCACCCTGGACTCTCCTTCCCTCCCCTCTGCTGGTTTCAGCCTGAAAGGTGCTGAAAGGTGCTTTTATACACTTATACACACACACACACACACACACACACTCCTCTTGCAACAGCATCAAAACCAGTTGCTCTTAACCTTGGCTGTGTTATAGTGGTGCTTACCCATGACTGGGCTGGGCCCATGCCGCACCTAAGTCAGTTAAAGCAGAGTGTCAGGGGTGGGACTCAGACATCAGAATTGTTTACATCTCCCCGGGATGAGAACCAATGCTCTAAGCAGACATGGCTGTCAAGGGAAAGGCACTGGACCTCTGGTCTTTGCTATCATTCGACATCACTGAGCAACCTTAGTTTCCCTGTTTGGACATAAAGGGCATCAATACTTCCCTCTCTGGGCCATAATTAAGTGAAACAAGAGTCTGTGGAAGAGCTCCAGGAAGGTCTGCCCAGCTGAGAGGCATTGTCCTTGGAGAGATTCACTGGGAGAAAGCAGTTTCTGTGGGGGCCGGCACCAGGAGCGCCCAGAGTTACTCTGCCCAGAAGACCCAGAGGCATCAGCATGGTGACTGTCCCACGCAGAGCTCACTGTCTGTTCCACCCAAACGTGTACCTTGAAGCTGAGCTGCCACCCTGGCCTCCCTGTTCCCCAGCTCCTTGCCTCGTCCTTCCCCTCCTTCTCCATCCAGGCTCGAGTCCCGCTATCTCTCAGTGCTGCATTTCTAATACCTTCTACCCGATAAACACTTGGTGCCCGCAGGTGTCAGGTTCTCAGGTTTGAAAGGGACCTATATTAATCATGGTAAGATACACACCTGTCAAGAGTCCAGCCAAGGTCCTTCAAAGAGCCCTGGAGGAGAGCGGAGAGGCAGGGTGGACCTGAGGGCCCCGCACATAGAGGGATAGGGAGGTTTCTGGAGGATTTGTTGCAGCCAACCAGGCCAGGCTATGGAGCCAGCTGGTAGACTCACACCTGTATTAGGCAGCGGGAAGGGTAACAGAGGCGGTGTTAAGACAGCCCCAGCCTCACCTGGTTTATAACCTACATGGGGAATGACACGCAGGCTTTAAGATGCTTGCAAAGCAGCGCACAGGTAAGTGCAAAGTAGTGAGTCAGGGTCAGGAAGTGGGTGAGGAGGAAACGGATTAGGTGAAGCAAGTGGGAGGGCGGGAAGGAGGAGCCCTAGATATGTAGCTATGCTCCATTAGTGGGGAGAGAACAGAAAGAGGGGGAGGGCAGAGGAGAGGGGAGGAAGGGAGAAGGGATTTGAGCAGGGCACATGGCTTGTAGTGAGGAAAATGTTGTTTTAGGAAACTTCATTTCAGTTGTGTGTGTATGTGTGTGTGTGTGTGTGTGTGTGTGTGTGTGTACTGGACCCTGATATAACCCTTCCTTCTTATGTGAAAATTATGGCCTAAAAAGTACACGTGTTTCATGGGAGTCCACACTCTGGGTTTGGGATCAGCACAATCCCCGACTCTTCCCACAAGTCTTGGGACAAGGCACTGGGCCTTTCAGAAACTCTTCACCATCGGAAAAACAGGATGACGTTTCCTGCCACCGCTAGTCACCTTCCTGGGTGTGCTGTGAGGCTGCAATAACAGAACAAAAGTAAAAGTGCTCTGTAAACTGAAAATTCCAAATGAGAAGCATCCGTTATTGTTAGGTAAGGTTAATCAGAAACCCAAGAGGTGAACTTAGATCTGGGATGCTGCTGCCACTGCTGATGATGATGACAGCTTACATCTAGTTGGTACTTGCTGTGTGCAAGGCACTGTCTTACGATGGGTGGAATACGGACTATGGAGAAGGGTGAGCTGCTCTCTATGGTCAGAGAACAAGGACTGGGCTACTAGGTCCGTGGCTACAGCACCAGAAGGTCTGGCTGCCAGACTGCAGCACTAGTGAGCCACACCTAAGTGAGACAGTTCTATTGGGTGCTGGGTGCCCCTTGGCTCATGTATAGATAATCTGGAATATGTATTGGCTACAGTTGGGTGTCCACAAGTCCCCCAGCAGAAGAGGGCTGGTTCCCATCCTACAAGAAAGAGAAGACAGAAGCTGCCTTGCTTGGAACTGTGGTACTATCTCCCAGCAAGCAGAGAAGGAGCTGTCAGACAATAAATGCACCAGCCTCTCCCATCCTCAGAAAACCAGTCATTGCTCTGGGTCAGGTAGGCCCACCTGTGGCCCAGGAGGCCCTGTTCTTCCTGGCCAGAGGCCCGTGCCCACCTTGGACAGGTCTGGGAAGTGGGGCTCCCAAGGGGCTCATAGGATGGCAGGGGAAGCAGACCAGAGATCTGCCATCATGACTCAGGGAGTAGTTGAAGACCTGATGCCGGAAATTCAGGGAGGAGCTGAAGACCTGCTGCCGGAAATTGGAGCCGCCAGTCTCCTCACAATTGGAATATTTTTTTACACTGTGCATTTTACCAATGTATGGTAAGTGCCTGGGAATCACAAAGGTCCTGTAAGTGCTCAGTATTACAAGTCAATTCCCGTTAACGCAAGTACCATTGCGATGAAATTTTCTGTATGACAAAAGCAATTTCTATGTCCTAGTCGATGGCCCACTTATTTCAAACAATATTCAATATGCCGGCAGTGATAGCTACCTCCTCTGAGCACGTGGCAGGCTGATGTCTGGTCTGCTCACTATGTAAGGAACGTGTGTACCATCTTGTACCACTCGCCATTGTTTGGTGCTTGTTAGTCTTGCCTTCCTGTCTGAGTGAAGTCCTCAAGGACGGGCCCGCTCCTGCCCTGGGATCATGGTACGGAGGTCGCCAGGCCTTCATGTGTGCCTATGCAAGATGTTTCCTGCTCACCTGCTAAGTGCTCAGTATTACACCAGGTGTGAGAAGACCATACCAGGAAGGTACAGACCTCTCCCAAGGGGCTCACAGGCTGTCAGGGGAAGCAGACTGGTGATCTGCCATCATGATTCAGTGTGAGAGGTCCATCCTACAACATCCTACGGGACTCAGAGCGGGGGTCCGCAAAAGTGATGCCTAACACAGACAAGAGTCTAGGAAGACTTCCTGGAGGAAGAGACATTGACATCTAAAACAGAGGACTTGAAAGATGAAGGGGTGTCATCCAGGCAGGTTTGGGAGGGGAAGGGTCAAAGCAGTGGGGCAGTGGTAGGAGTCAAACTGGAATTCCAGGTCAAACTGGAATTCCAGTTGGTTCAGCACAGCGATAATAATAGCTCACTTTTATTGAACATTTGCCATTTTCAGTCACCGATAAAGGTTTTATGTACATTATTGCATTTAAACCTACACCAACCCCATTAACTCCATTCTAGAGATAGAAAAATCGAGGTTTGAGACGATAAATACTTTGCTTAACTCACTTGAACAATCTAAGTGTTAGCTATCATTATCATCATCATCATCATTATTACCTTTAGGCTCCAAATCTAAATTCACATCTTCTGACGAATTAGGTTACTGATTAACCTCCTCTAATGACACAGTCACAGTGCTAATAATGGGCTGTGTCAGGATTTAAACCCAGGACTTACACTCTAGAGGTGAGAGAGACCACCAAGTGTGGTGTAGAAGGGGTGAGAAGGTGTCAGGGGCAATAGGGCCAGTCACAAGTGGCATGAAGGCCATGGCAAGATGTCCATCAGGTGTTCCAGGTGAGACAGGGCATACCAGGCTGCGGGTTCAGAAAGATTCCTCTGGCTGCATCATATAGAATGGACACGAGAGGGCACAGCTGGAAGCAGAGTCTGCATTTGGGGCTTGGTGTGGACAGAGAGGAGATAAAAGATGAGAGAGCACTTTAGGGGGCTTGACGGGGCCTCAGCCACACACATGGAGGAAGAGAAGGAAGCTGAGACAGGCAGGGTGGCTCAGGAAGGACCCGGTTACAGAGGCTGGCTCCGGGCCACAGGACAAGGCATCTGCAGGTCCCATGGCCCATGCCTTGGGGGGGCTGGTGGGCAGGAGGGGCTCTGTAGGTGGCCAGGTTGCCTTGTGGCACATATTTGGGGGGGCAGGTGACACTTGAAGCTCAGCTGTCCCCTCCACTACCATGAAGCATCCAACCCTCTGGGGAGGATAAGGATGGCCATCAGGTGCAGCTGGGAAGGCTGGGTTCCAGATAGTAGGGTGTCAGGAGGCCGGGTCTAGAAAACAAAGAACAGCCTGGATCAACATGGTCTGGTTGACACAGGACGCGGCAGAGCTGCACTTCCGGGTGTCAGAGTGCCTGGCAGGATCCAGATGTCAACACAGAACTCACCTCCTCAAGCACCTGAGCCAGCTGACGTCCTTCCTGAGGACCAGGGCATCAGGGACTCTGTCTAGAATGGACTGAGACAGGAGCAGCGTCTTTGTCCTGGACGGTTTTTGTTTCCTTCCCCCAGGGCCCCACACAGAGTGGATACATGGTGGGCTCCTGGTGAACACTGGTTAAAATCAGAGCCCAGCATCGTGCTCCCGTGTACGTGCCACCCTAGCTCTTGAAGTTTGGGGTTTGACAGTGTGTAGTTTGGAAATCCTGGAAGGAGGCAGAGTGCTCAAGGGGATGGTTCTAAAATAGGGAGCAATGTTCCCCAGCCAATATGTTGTGTGTTATGGCAAGAGAAATATTTCCAGAGACAGCGACATCAGAATGCTACAGGAAAGCTCTAGAGAATTTAGTGCTTCTGTGTCTCTTCTCTTTCTCATTAGGAGAGAGCAGTGGTGTTTTAAATTCTTTAAAGTGGCTCTTCACTCAAGGAGGAGTTTATAAAAATAATTTCTGCAGCAGGGAGGACAGAGGGTGACAGGCAGCAGCTGGGTGAGGGGTTGATTAACCTCCTCTAATGACACAGTCCAGGAAGGGGAGGTCCAGAAAGGGAAGCCAAGGAGGTCCAGGAAGGGAAGGTCCAGGAAGGGAAGCCAAGGAGGCTTCTGGGTAAACAGGGAGGACCTCTTAACCCCAAAGTCAAGTAGAGGAGCCTCCACCACATGCAGCCTTGGATGGCTAAGAAGCACAGAGCAGGGAGGGTTTGGTGGGCTGACGACTGGGCTAATGGCTGGTGGACCCCCATCAGTGGCCTCTCAAACCCAATTAAGGGTGGCATCCCAGTGCCTAGGTATGGTCATTTCTAGTCCACACAGAGCCTCTGTAGGCGCGAGGGCAAGGAGCCCACTCTAGGCTGGTGCAGCTCTGTCCCAGAATGCGTGGCTCAGTGGGCAACACAGCTGAATCTCAACCCCAAGTGCCCCCTTAGCCAGGTGCCCTGATGCAGATAAATCTGCATGACTGTCCAGGCAGTCCAAGGGGAGAGAGAAAGTGGGGTGCATCCTAGCAAAACTCTGAAAAACAGCCAGAAAACAAAACTGGAAATGATGGCAAACCAAAGGAAGGAAGACATTTATTTATTATTTTTTTAATTTTAAAGATGTGGGGTACAACCCAACAGAAAATTGGGCAAAAGTTATTTACATTCAGTCCACAGAAGAGGAAACCTAAATGCTACTAAAAAGAAGCCCAATCTGACTGTTATTAATGAATGCAAACTAAGAATAAGATACCGTTTCATATGAACCAAGTTAGCAAATCTGGTTTGCTGACAATACAGACTACTGGCAGACAGGTGGAGCAAGAAAACACTCATTCATCTACTTTTTTATTGTTATAATAATAAAGATGTGGGGTACAATTCAGGGTTAGGTATACAAACGTCGATTATGCAGGTACCCTTGTTGATGAGGTATGCCCCTCCATCCCCTAGCAGTTTCCCTCAACTGCCAATTCCACCACCTCCCGCCCGACAGTTTCCCACTACTGCCAATCCCTTTCTTATAGTATTATAATTGTTCAAGGTCCACTTCTGAGTGAGAATATATAATACTTTGTTTCTGTGATAGATCACTGAGTATGATTGACTCTAAATTCATCCAAGTTGGCTGGGCTCGGTGGCTCAGCCTGTAATCCCGCGCTTTGAGAGGCTGAGGTGAGTGGATTGCCCAAGCCCACAGGTTGGAGACCCACCTGGGCAACTTGGCGAGACCTCATCTCTACAGTAAATCAAAAAATTAGCCGGGCGTGGTAGCACGCGCCTGTAGTTCCAGCTACTTGGAAGGCTGAGGCGGGAGGATCACTGGAGCCCAGCAAGTGGAGGCTGTGGTGGCCGGGAGTGGCCACTGCACTCCAGTCTGGGTGACAGAGTGAGACTACAACTCAAAAAAATAAAAATAAAAAATAAAAAATAAATTCGTCCAAGTTGCTACAAAAGTCCATATGTTTGTCCTTCTTTATGGCTGCATAATATTCCATTGTGTATATGTAGTACATTTTTTTTATCCAGTCCAGCTTTGATGGGCAACATGGTTGGTTCCATGTTTTTGCTATTGTAAATAGAGCTGCAACAAATATACACGTGCAGGTATCTTTTTTGTAGAATGATTTGTATTCCTCTGGGTATATTCCCAATAGGAGAATCGCTGGGTCATATGGAAGGTCAATTTCTAGTTCTTTCAGAAATCACCACACTGTCTTCCAAAGAGGTGGCACTATTTTGCATTCCCACCAGCAGTGCAGAAGCATTCCTTTTTCTCTGCATCCTCGCCAGCATCTGTTGTTGTTTGTTTTGTTAGT
>CAUYQG010197511.1:51-10530 GCA_963574415.1 Tarsius wallacei | reverse complement strand
CTGAAATACTGCTAAAAGAGAAGAGTCAATCACTATGGCACCCATTACAGAAGAGAAAATATCACCAGGGCAGCTATTATAGAGGAGAGTGAGACATGTAGCACCTATTTTGGAGGCAGATTATAATAGGAATACACATACAAAAGGTGGGCTAGTTATGATACATCCATTATGGAGAAAGAAAATCTCTAGGACTCCAACCCCAGAGGAAGGCCAGCCTCTGGGATACCCATTAAGAATGAAGGCCAGTGACCTGGTCACCCAACACTGGGGTACATGTCACATAAGATAGCCAATTACTGAAACACACATAAAACAATGAAGCCGGTTACTGGGTCACCCATACAGAAGAGAAAAATTCACTAGGATACCCATAACAGAGGAGTACAGTCACTGGCACACCCATAAGACTATAGGGGCAGTCGCTGGTGTACCAATAGCAGAGGAAACCAGTCCCTGGAGTACCTGTCAAAAATAAGGAACAGTCATTGTGGAACCAATTACAGAGGAGAGAGAGTCACTGGGGCCCCCATAACAGAGAAGGCCCAATCACTGGGGCAATCATCACAGATCAGAGGCGGCCAATGAGAAACCCATCACAGAGGAGGGTCAGTCACTGGTGCACCCGTCATAGAGAACAGGCAGTAACTGGGACACCCATGCTGAGGAGGACATGGCACTTTGGCACAGATAACAGAGGAAGGCCAATAACTGAGGTACCCTTTATGTAGGTGTGCCAGTCACAGGGAAAACCATCACAAACAAGAAATAATCACTGTACCCACCACTCAGAAGGGTCAGTCACAGGGACATCCATCACAAAAAAGGGCTTGTCACAGGTATACACATTATGGAGGAGGACTAGTTACTGGAACACCCATAATTGAGTAGGGATAGTCAGTAAGTCACCCATGATGGAGGGCCAGACACTAGGACACAAATCACTGAAGTGGCACAACCACTTGGTACCCATAATGAAGGAAGGCAAATCACTGTTTCAGTCATGATGTGAGAGACCCAGTTACTGAGGCAATAATCACAGAAATAGTCATGGGGCATGGTTCATACGGGAGGCTATGTCACTGGGACATTATCATAGAGGAGAGTCAGTCACTTGGACACCCACTATTGAGGAGAATCAGTTACCTGTGAAACAATCAGAGGAGGGATAGTCACTGGGACACAAATTATGTAGAAGAACTAGTTACTGGAACACCCATCAAGGAAGAGGGCTAGACACTGGGGCACCCAATTTGGAGAAGGACCACTCACTGGGGAACTAAAGTGAAAACCCAGTCAATGGTACAACTATTAGGAAGAATGACCCATCACCAGGATGGACACCTATCAGAAATGAGGTTCAGTCACCAGTGCTACCATTATAGAGGAGTTTTATTTACAGGGGCAGCAATTATGGAAAGGGTCCATAAACTGTGATACTCACCACAGAGCAGGGCTAGTTACCTGGGCATCTATACTATATTAAGGCAATTCACTGGGGAGCAAACCACAGGGGAAGTCTAGTCACTGGGGCAATTATATGAGGACAAGTCACTAGAACACCCATCACAAAAGAGGGTCATTCATTGGGGTACTCATTATGGAGGAGGTCCAGTATGTGGACATTCATTATAGAGTATAGTTAGTCACTTGGTAACCAATATGGAGGAGGTCCAGTCATGGTGGCACCCATCACAGAAGAGGACCAATCACTAGAAGGCCCAAAATGATGGAGGGCCAGCCTCTATGACACTAATCACAAATGAAGGACCATCACTGGATTACACATCACAGAGGAGGACAAGTCACCAGTACACCTATTTTTGAGGGGAGTCAGTCACTGGGACGAACATTTCAGATGAAGGCCAGTCACTGTGGCATCCTTAACACACGAGGCTCATTCACTAAAACACCCATCACAGAAGAGGAGCAGTCACTGTGGTCCAAATCACAGAGCAAAGCCCAAAGTGACACAAATGACAGAGTATCACAAATGCATGCAACACAGAGGAAGGTTAGTCACTAGGACACCCATCACAGAAGAGGGCCAGTCACTGTGGCAACCATAATGGAAGAGATCCAGTCACTACAGCATAAATCATGGAGAACGTTCAGTCACTGGGCACCCGTTGCAGTGAGGAGGGGTGGTCACTGGGGCACACATGGCAGAGTAAGTGTAAACACTGATGCACCCATATCAGTGGAGGACCAGTCACAGGAACAGCCATCACAAAAGAGGGCTAGTCACCAGGGAAAACATCAGAGAGGAGTGCCAGTCACTGGGTCACCTATGACAGAGGAAGGACAGTCACTGTGGCATCCATATCAGAAGAGGGCCAGTACTGGGGCACCTATAACAGTGATACCATAGGAAGACCCATCACAATGGAGTGGTAATCCAATTTAACTGGGAAAACTCATTAAAGGGGAGAGGTGGTCACTAAGGCATCTGTAACAGAGTAGGAACAGTCACTGGGACAACCATTTTGCAGGAAGACCAATCACTAATCCACTAATTGCAGAGGAGGCCCTGTTACTGGTGAACCAATAATGGAGGAGGGCCTGTCACTGGGGCACCCATTATGGAGGAAACTCAGTCACTGGACCATAAATTACAGAGGAGAGCCCGGATTTGGGCACCTATAATGAAGGAGTACCAGCCACTGTTTCACCCAACACAGAGTAGGTCTAGTCACTTCAAGCACAAAGCAGAGAGGAGGAGCAGTAGCAGGGATACTCATAACAGAGGAGCAACATTCATTGGTTCACTCATTGGTTCATCTATCACTGAGGTAGACCAGTCAGGGGACATCCTTCAAAGAGACATTCTAGTCACAGAGGCACCCACATAGAGAAGGACTTGTTACTGTGGCACCAAAAACAGAGTAGGAACAGTCACTGGGACACCCATTATGGAAGAGAACCAGTCAATAGGAAACCCATTAAAGAGAAAGCCCAGTCATTGGTACATCTATCACAGAGGAAACTCTGTAACAGCAACACCCATCAGAGACGAGGCTAGTCACTGAGATACCAATTATGCAGCAGGCGAAGTTACTGGAACGTCTATCACAGAGGAGGACTAGTCACTGGTCACCCAATTAGAAGGAGGGATAGTCACTGTGCAATCTCAGAGAAGACCCAATTAGTGAAGGAACTATTAGGGAGGAGGACCAGTCACTGGGACAAGCATCAAAGAGGAGGGCCAATTATTGCAGCACTCATTATAGAGAAGGACCAGAAACTGAGACACCCATCATAGAGTAGGGCTAGTCTCTGGAGCACCAAATTAAGATCAGGTCCAAATGCTAGGAGACCTGTTACAGAAGAAGGCTAATCACTGTGGCCATCATATAGGATGGTTATTCATTGTGGCACAAATCACAGAGTAAATCTATTCAATGAGGCAGAGGCACACATTATTAATGAGGACCAGTCACCGTGACACCAATTACATAGAAGGACTACTCATTTGGAACACATCATATATGATGACATGTCACTAGGGAACCAATCACAGGTAAGTCCCATTTACTGGTGCACACATTAGGCAGGAGGACCAGTCACTGGGACACACACCACAAAAAAGGGTCAGTCACTGTGACACTCATGACAGAGGGCTAATTATGGGGCATTTAGTATATATGAAGCAAGTCACAGCTGCACACATTAGGGAGGAGGACAAGTCACTGGATAACCCATGGCACAGGAAGGCAAGACACTGGAATACCCATTACGGTGGAGGTCCATTAATTAGGACACCCACAAAAAGTTGGTCTGTCACTGAGGCAACCATTAGGGTGGAGGACCAGATACTGGGGCAGCAATTACAGAAGGGGTCTAGTCTCTGGGGCACCCATAATGGAGGAGGTTCCATCTCTGAGGCACTGATCACAGAGGAAGACCAATTTCTGTGACACCCATTACAGAGGAGGGCTGGAGAGATAGTCACTAGTGATGACAAAATGCAGGAGGTTAAGATTGGTGAGCCAATCACTGAGGAGTGCAAGTCACCAGGGCAATATTTATGGTTGAGGGAGAGTCACTGGGACACGGATCACAGAGGAGGACCAGTCACTTGGTTACACATTGCAGAGGAGAGCCACTCACTAGGGCAGACATTATGAAAGAAGGTCAGTCACTGGGTAACTGGGCATAGAGGAGAGCCAGTCACTGACATTCCTTTCACAGATAATACCAGTCACTGTGGCAAAAATTACAGGGGAATTCTGGTCACTGGGCACATATTAAAGATGAGGGTCATTTACTAAAGCAACAAAGACAGAGGATAGTCAGTTAATAGTACAACCATTACAGATGAGAGATTGTGCTGGAGCACCCATCACAGAGAAGAACCAGTCACTGGAGCACCTATCACAGAGTAGAGCCTGCCACTGAGACACATATCACAGAGAAGGGTTTGTCTCTGAGGCATCCATCACAGAAAGGGTCAGTCACTGAGGCAACCATTAGGAGGAGGCCCAGTCAGTAGGCCACCCATAACAGAGGAGGGCTATTCACTGGGCACCCATTATGAAGAAGGATCAGTCACTAGGAAACCATTACAGAGGAGGGCCAGTCACTGGGGCACACATAACATACAAAGGCAGGTTGAAGGAGCACCAATCATAGGAGATTCCTAGTCACTGTCCACACATTATGGAAGACCAGTCACTGGAATACCTATTTTACAGAAGGTCTAGTCACTAGGACATCCATTAAGGCATCCATTAAGGAGATGACATTAAGTGGGTCACCCATCATGTTTGTGGGATAGTCATTAAGGCAATCATTATGGAGGAAGTCCAAAAACTAAGGTAACAAACACAGAGTTGTCCCTGTCACTGGGACACCCATATTGGACGAACTCCATTCGCCGGAATAACCTTCAGAGAGGAGGGCTACTCATTGGGTGTCTAGCCTAAGCTAAAAGTGACCCTGTCACAGACTGTGGTGTCTCCACTGAAACTTTGTTTACAAAAGGCTCACAGAGGGGAAAGATATAACTGGCTTTCATTTGTACCCTGGATTGAGCAGTCTGATCCTCATAACATAGGAGAGGGAATTCGAGCATGTCAGACATTTTCTTTTAATGTTCTAAAAGATTTAAAGGGTGCTGTGTCTATGTAGAATCCCACTTCTTTTGTTTCTAGCTTGCTTGATAATATTGCTACTGATGCTATTCCTTCTCAAGATTGGCAACTTTTGCTAAGACTTGTTTGAGTTCCAGGGATTATTTATTATGGAAATCTGTTTGGAATGATAGGAGCCATGAACAGGCAGAGAGAAACCGGACTCATAATGTTGCCATTTCATTTGATATGTTGGCGGGACAAGGTGCCTATGATGGCATTTGACAACAACTAGATTATGTTCCACAAGCCTACTATCATCAGAACAACATTTGTGCTACTCAAACTTGACAAAAGTTGCCTACTAAAGAAGAAAGATCCCAAGACCTTAGCAAAATTATAGCCCTATGCTGACTTTGTGGCATGCCTTTACCAGGCAGCCAGCAGAGTCATTGGGGATCACGAAGCAGGGACTATAATAATTAAGCCACTTATCTTTGAGAATGCTAAGATATGTCAGCAAGCAAATTGGCCATATTGAGCCAAAGGCACTGTTACTGACTTTATCTGCCTGTGTGCAGACATAGGGTCCTCCTATATTCAAGAAGCAACCCTAACTACAGCTCTCAAAGAGGTGTTTGGTCCCACGAAAGCCAATTCTACATCTAAACAAATATGTTTTGCCTGTGGTTAACCAGGACACTTTGCTAGACAGTGTTCTCAATCCCTACATTTTCAAAAGTCTCATCTCCCATCGGAAACCTCATACCCACATCAGTCTGGGATTTAACCTCAATGTCAAAAGGGAAAACATTGGGTTGAGTGTCAATCCAAAACAGATGTAAATGGTCCAGCGCTTCCCCCTCAGCAAGGAAACAAACCTCAGGGCCCTCCTCAGTCCTGTCAAACAGGGGGTCCTCTCATTGACTCTCCCACAGCCCTCTCCCTAGAATCAGAGCATAAGCACACCATTGGTGACCTCTTCCAGGTCACCACAGGAAGTGGGGTACTGGACCTCTCTCCCACCTCTCATTATGTATTGACACCAGAAATGGGACCTCAGACCATTCCTGTTGGTGTATACAGAACTATCCCTGTGGGTAATGTTGGGCTAATTTGGGGGCATAGCAGCCTCACAGTACTACCAGGAATTATATATGAGGACTATATGGGCCAAACAAAAGTAATGACCCAAACTGCTACCATTATACAAATACTTACTGAAATAAGAATTACTCAATTAGTGCTCCTTCCAGTTAATAAGAGGGGTCATGTCCTCAGTCACCACCCTTGTGGTGAAGGAGGATTTGGATCTACTGACCACATTTATTGGCCTCAATTGATAGGACAGGGATGCCCTAAACTTAGATAAAAATCAAGTGCAAACCCTTCAAGTGCATCATAGACACGGGGGCTGATATTTCTGTCATAGCCACAAACCATTGGCCAAGAACCAGGCCCCTTAACAGCGTATCTGCTGACCTGATAGGTATTTGTCAAATCCATCCCCGATCAAGGTGCTGAAATTTTAAAATGGGAAAATGGGGAAAGTGCATCAGGATATTTTCAGCCACACATCCTCTCTGCCCTTCCTGTAAATCTGCAGGGTAGTGACATTTTGGTACATATGGGACTTTTACTTCTTAGGCCTGGGCCAGCTGTCACTCATAAATTTTAAATCAGGGGTTTAACCCCACCATGCATCTGGGAAAGTATCAACAAGGAATGTCTACCCCCAGGACAAAGCCACAAGGCCTAGATTCCTCCTCTCAACAGTATTTTCAGAAAGGGACTTGATCCCTTCTCCAAACCAGACCACTGCAAAAATTATTTGGCTTAATAATAATCCTGTTTGGGTTGATCAATGACACATAACTGGAGAAAAACTCCAAGCTGTTAATACCCTTGCTCAAGAACAGCTTAAAGCAGGGCACATAAAGCCTACTCTCAGTCCTTGAAATATTCCTATTTTGGTAATAAAGAAAACCTCCAACAGATGGAGACTACTGCACGATATTTGATCAGTCAACCAAACTATGCAATCCATGGGCCCCCTTCAGCTAGGGCTTCCTTCACCTACTGTTACCCCATGGAATTACCATCTAATAGTATTAGACATAAAAGACTGTTTCTATATCTTTCCTCTCCATCCAGAAGATTGCCATCATTTTGCCTTTAGTATTCCCTTACTTAAACACCAAGTTCCTATGCAGCGATATTACTGATGGATTTTGCTGCACGGTATGGCTAATAGTCCTACTATGTGCCAGAAATATGTAGCAAGAGCCATCAAACCTTTTATAGAGACATCCTACAGCTTATACCATACAGTATATGGACTATATTCTTGTGGCCCACGAATACCAGGAAGAATTACTTATAATATTTGCTTTTCTACAAGCTTCCCTTTGCAGTAATGGCCTGATAGTGGCACCAGAAAACACTCAAAACGTTACCCCTTTTCATACTTGAGTCGTATCATAGAGGGACGTAAAATATGACCTCAAAAGCTTCAAATCAGAATGGATTAACTGTGTATCCTTCATGAATTCCAAAAGATTCTAGGCAATATTAATTGGCTTTGCAGTTTCCTTAGACTCACCACTAAAGAACTTTAACCAGTATTTGATATTCGTCATGGGCCTTCTTCATCAACTTCCCCATGTCAACTTACACCTGTGGCCGCTAAGGCTTTCCAAAAGGTAGAAACAGCTATTCGTTCAGCTCAGCTTACCATAGTCAACCCTGCCATGTCCATTCAACTTTTAGTCCTTCCTACTCCTCATACACCCAGGAGGGCATTATGGAAAAAAGGAGTATTAGAATATTTACATTTGAACCTTACACCCTCTAAATCATTATCCCCCTTTCATGACTGAGGACTCAAATTATTGCCATGGGTCATTTTCATTGGTGACAGTTAATGGGCTCAGAACCTCAAGTCATTGGCATTCCATAATATTGACTATGGCAAAACACTATTGCTTGGCAACTTTTTCTCTTGCTAATTCCCCTGGCCGACTTGTTAATCATTATTCTCAACATAGATTGGTACAGTTCATTGCCACCACATCCTTCATTTTTCCCACCGTGATCAAGACTTCCTGCATCCCTTCAGCAATAACCATTTTCACAGATGGCTCTAGTAATGGCAAGGCAGGATATTACAGCAATATGTGCATTTTTATCCAACAAACAATTCATATGTCCACCCAGAGGGTAGAAATTCAGGACTAATTTTGACTTTGTCACATTTTGTTAATATATTACTGTTTATAGTGACAAAGCTTATACAGTGGGCATTGCTCAGGTGATTGAAATAGCTACGATTGCCCACACCAACTCTGAAACAATTTTTCACCTGTTCTGGAATTTACAACAGGTAATTTGGGCTAGCCAATTTTCTTGTTTTGTAGGCCATATCCATGCCCATTAAGAACACACTGACCCCTTAGTTTGGTGATCAAGCTATAGATCATTTGTTAGCAACTGCACAGCCTATAACTTCTTATGCTGCTGCAAAAACCTCTCATGCCATGCATCATCAAAATGCCTCAAGCCTTCAAAAGGAATTTTACCTTATCAGAAAACGAGCCCATCAAGTTGTTCACCAATGTCCTATGTTATTTATTTCCCCATGCAACCCACAGGGAAATAACCCTCAAGGGCTAAGACCCAACATGTCATGGCAAACATACATTACCCACATCCTAGGCTTTGACAAGCTACAATGGGCCCATGTCATTATAGATAACTTTTCTCATTTTGTTTTCACCACTGTCTGCTTGGAAGACAATGCTAAACATGTAATCTCTCACTGTTTGGCAGCCTTTGCTTTCCTTGATAAGCCTACCAATATTAAAACTGGCAATGACCCAGTTTATGCCAGTGCTGTCTTTACACATTTCTGCCAATCTTACTCTATCACTCATATTACAGAAATTCCTTATAATGCTCAAGGACAAGCCATTAGTGAGCAGGGTAACCAAACTTTAAAGAGACAATTATCAAAACAAAAAGAGAGAAACAAGTATTATCTTTCCCCCATGACCAATTAAGCCATGCATTATTTACAAATAAGTTTTTGAACTGTTATGAACATGACCAGACTCCTGCAGATAGGTATCAGACCTCTAATCCTGGACAGTTTAAGGGCCTGGTTAAATGGAGAGACCTCTACGGTAACCAATGGAGGGGACAAGATCTTGTGCTAATATGGGGCAGAGGATTTGCTTGTGTGTCCATATGGAATCATTCAACCCATTTGGCTACTGGAGAGAGTCATTCTACATGTTGATGTACTCGACAGAAGAACTAGCATCCAGATTCAAGAAAATGAAGATCTTCCCACCAGTCCTTGTGCTGCTGCTCAGCCAGAAGTATCCCAATGACAAGACAGAGGCTCTGACGCCCTGTGGCCACTACCAAGAGAGCATTTCCATCCAGTTGAAATGCCTAACTCAAGGAGCTCAACAGAGTTCCCCCCAAACCTTATTTACGGCTATGCTAGCCATTGTTGCTTGCCAGATTGGAGGAACAAGGGGGAATCATTGCTGGAGTTATTTCCTGGACACTCCCATTCTCCTACCCACTACTTGGCTGGTGTGTCAGTCTCTACCTTCACCAATGATACTGTGTGTTGGGAGGACAATCTGAAAAACATATTACTTCTGACCATAGTACTAGTTTTAAAATCACAGGGGCTAGTAATAGCCTTCCTATTTGCCTTTCTAACACCGCTCAGTTGGGTTGTCTCAAAATGGGTCAAGAGAATAAAACTTTCTATGGGGTTACAAAAATCACTAACATTTTGGGTCCCTGGGACATAATAAAATAACCACAAATCATATCTAAGTAGGGGTTCCCTAATTCTATGTATAATGCTTCCCAATATCACCCCAAGATCCCATATTGCCCTAATAGCACCGGGATAGAGCTTGGAAAATTCCCCAGTTGAATAGAATGTACCACTCCTGTGTCCACAGTCCAAAACCTTATGAGAATCCTCTCTTAACATTTGATTGGTCTCAAACTGTATCCCTCTCATGCTAACCATGAATTCACTTCCCTGCGTGTTTTTTTGACAACACCCTTACTACTTCCCAAGGTAACATCCTACAGAAACTGTGGCAGTTCACCACCTCCCTTGATTTTGTTAATTTTGTTAGTAGGATCTTGGTCAATTTGACAAAAGCCTGTGATACAACTAGCCCCTGCTATAGTGTCCGGACCTGCATTCAACCTCCTTATGTCCTTTTAACAGACTCTATGTCACCCCAGTAGATAATCATTATTCATTACAATGTAACTCTTATAGTCTTACAAATTGTGTCACCTGCCATAATGCGGGACAAGACATTCTGATTTTACACCAGCTCCCCTTTGTTATAATTTCTGCTAACATATC
>CAUYQG010197506.1:0-11348 GCA_963574415.1 Tarsius wallacei | reverse complement strand
AACTGCATGAGGTCTCTAGACCACTTTAGGTTGTTTCTGCTTTGGGCTATTATGACTAACCCTGCTATGAACATTCCTGTGTATATTTTTGTATGGATATGTTTCCATTTCTCTTGGTTTTGTAATCTCACTGCCATCTTTTTTTTTTTTTTTTTTTGAACTGGAGTCTCACTCTGTCGCCCAGACTGGAGTGCAGTGGCCGCTCCCAGCCACTGCATCCTCGACCTGCTAGTCTCCGGCGATCCTTCCGCCTCAGCCTCCCGAGTAGCTGGAACTACAGGCGCGCACTACCACGCCCGGCTGATTTTTTGATTTATTGTAGATATGAGGTCTCGCCAAGTTGCCCAGGCGGGTCTCGAACCCGCGGACTCAGGCAAACCACTCACCTCAGCCTCCCAAAGGCGCGGGATTACAGGCTGAGCCACCGAGCCCGGCTGCCTAACCACTTTTTAATCTAATTTCCCTTTGGAACAAAAAAACATGCCATAAAGCAACAGTTTCTGCTAGTTTTAATATTAATACATTAAGAGAACCACTTTATGTTTCTTTCCCCTTACGTTATTACAGGCAAAATTCCATTGCAGCCAATTTGATTGTTATTATAAATTCACTGATAGAAATCACATATGCTCTATAGCTTTCAGGACACATTTATTAAAAAGATGCAAGGCTTCAAGAAGTGAAAACCAGCATCTGGAATTTAAGTTAGAGGTGCCACATACATAATTCTTTCCATCAACAAGATCAGAAATTACTATGTAGTATGGAATTCTTCATTTTGAATATTCGTGTGTAAAACTACAGAATGTCAAGAAATAGCTAAATTATTTTTTCTCCATCACAGTAATAAAGATTTCAAAAAAGCACTTTCCATAGCAGTTTATTCTTCATAAATAAATCACTATTATAATTGACTATTTACTGAAAAATTAAAATATTTTAACTTTTTAAAAACACAGAGCCCTTCTTGATTAACAGAATTTGTTTTAAATGAGATTTTATATACAGTATCATATATATAAAATCCTTAGCCAAGTATTTATTAAAACAAAGAAGTCAGTGCAAAGTATTAATATCACAGATCTCAGGAAACGGACATTCAGAAAGATTTAAGGCTACTCAGTAACAGCCTCTCATAAAACCCAGTGAACCTCGGAATTACAATTAGACTTCAAAGGGACTTAAATATTACTTCATACTGAGCCAAGATTACGAAAATCTTCCACTGTTGACATTTTCATGTTCTAAGTTTCTCAGTCAAATTATCTGCCTGTAATTTTAAAAAAAACATGTTTTATTCTAGATATAAGAGTCTCTATCAAACAGTTCTACTAGTATCCATGTTATAATAACCCACAGCAGAAGAGTTTGGTTCTACGTATTCTGTTCCTAAAAATATCTTACCAAAAATCTCTCAGTGAATAGTTTTATAAATTATAGTAAAGGTATTCTACATTGTATATAAATAAGCAGATATTATAAATTCATTTAAATTTTGAATAAGAGGAAAATAAATATAATACTAAAGTTGTTAAAAGTAAATATGGAGGAATTTTAAATGCATACCACTAAGTGAAAGAAGCCAATCTGAAAAGACCACATACTGTATGATACCAACTCTATGGCATTCTGGAAGGGGCAAAACCATAGAGACATTAAAAAGGTCAATGGTTGCCAGGAGTTCGATGGGAGGAGGAGATGAACAGGAGAGCACAGAGACAGGGCAACGAAACTATTCTGTATGATACCATCATAATGAATAGATGTCATTTTACATTTGTTAAAACCCATAGAATGTACAACCAAGCATGAACCCTAAAGTAAACTGTGGACTTTGGGTGACAGCAATTTATCAGTGCAGGTTCACTGATTGTAACAAATGTACCACTCTGGTGCAAGATGTGATAGTGTGGAAATTGGGCATGCGGAAGGGCCAGAGGGTACGTGGGAACTCAGAACCTTCCATTCAACTTTACTGGGAACCTAAATCTTAAATCTGCTCTTTAAAAGAGTGTCGTGTTTTTTTTTTTTTTTTTTTAGTCACCCAGGCTAGAGTGCAGTGGCACACTCACGGTCACCGCAGCTGGGCTCCGGCAATCCTTCCACCTCAGCCTTCCAAGTAGTTGGAACCACAGGCATGCGCCACCACACCAGGCTAATTTTTTAAATTTATTGTAAAGATGAGGGCTTGCCAAGTTGCCCAGGCTGGTCTTGAGCCTGTAGGTTCAGGCAATCCTCTCACTTCGGCCTCCCAAAGTGCTGGGATTATAGGCATGAGCCATGGCGCCTGGTCTCTCTCTCTTTTTTTTTTAAGCAAACTAAAGTCTTTGAGTTTCAGTGCTTTTCTCAATCATCTTACGTAATCTAGAATGTTATATAGGAGATTTTAGAATAGTCTTCAATATCTTTATCTTAATTGTTCTTCAAATTCTCATAATATATACTGACAAAGTCCCAGATTTAAGAAGAGTTTGGTTTCCCAGGATGAACCATGAACAGATCTTATAATTTTGGATATTAATGTTTTCTACTTAAAAAGTCTTTTGAGAAAAGAAATGCAGTTTAAAACATTACAAGGTGTATTTTCATTAATTTTTTATTGTAAAGGTATAGATCTTATAGCAAATTAGAAATACAAATAGGAAAAAAAAATCCCTTTTCTATTATACCGATTTTGTAAAGAAACCAAACCAGCTGTCCTGCAGATTATCTCAATGTTTTTATTTCAAATACATACATATATATAGGCATCTTAAATATATATTTAAATAAAATCATCTGGACAAGTTGAAGAGAGAAATAATATGTTTGAAGTACTCAGTTTGTAGAAATCAGATACTTTTTAATTTCTTCTGTACTATGACTAGAAAAATAGCATTAATTGACTAATGGTAACTAAATGCTATTTGAGGATTATTCAGATACAGCGACTGTAGGTCACCTTATATCGTGGAAACACAAAATAATAACCTAGTAAATTGCTGGTCAAGGGGCTCCAGAGGGACAGGAGTCACTTGATAACTAAGGCTTGCCTTTCAGACCACAGGTCTATAGACAGCTGCATTCTGTTCTAGTTTTGCCTCAGCAAAGCAGAATTCTGCAACTTTTTAGACTCGGAAGTTTCAACTCAAACCTGGTAGTTAATGCTACTACAGCCCTTTTCTAAGGAGTTTAAACTATTAAAAAATACAAAAATTCAATTTCTACAATTATGTTGATGGTTATAATGAGAAAGACAGTCAGTAACATTTACTGAGTATTTACTGTTTGCAAAGTACCATTTTAAGTGCTTTATACATAAATTATCTCATCATCTTTCTTATCAACCCTAAGCATAGTAACTGTTATCTATATACAGGCAACAGATAAAAACGTTAAGCCCTTAGCCAGGTGTGGTAGCATGCGCCTGTAGTTCTAGCTACTTGGAAGTCTGAGTCAGAAGGATCACTGGAGCCCAGCAGGTTGACGCTGGGGTGGCCGTGAGCGTGCCACTGCACTCCAGCCTGGGCAACGGAGTGAGACTACAACTCTAAAAAAAAATGTAAGTAATTTTCACACGGTATTTCAAATAAGTAACAGAGCCACAACTTGAACCCAGATCTGACTCCAAAGTCTGAGCTCTGGATGCCATGGTTCTTCTGTATCATACCCCCTACTTGCATTGGGGGAGACTCAGCCATGGATTCTCTTCCTACAGATCTAATGACCTGAAAAATCCCCAAATTAAAAATATTATTCTGGATATGTGCAAGGAATATGCTAAAACAGGTGATGAAGCCTATGAGAGCTGTAAGTACCTACTTTTGCCAAAAAAAGAAAAACTAACACAGAAAGGACAAAGATTTAAAATATTTTTGTATGCTGCTGATATAATACTTACTGTGATAAACCAATAGGAACCGACTCTGTAAACCAACTTGGATAAGAAGCCAAGCTGATTGGCTGGTGCCAGAACATGAAGGTGCAAGTGGGAAATGGAGCAGAATGGTGGCATATGGAAACCCATCCTACAACAGAAAGGTCAGAGGTGATTGACAGATCCGTTCAACAATAGTTTAAAGCCATTTTCAAATGAAAACACACACATGTTAAACCCATCTCAACTAGGTACCTAAGCTAGACGGATTGCCGTTCACAAGTCTCTCTATTGGTTCTCTGTATGCACTTCAGAGAATTCACACACTTCCTGTCTCTTCATGTTGAAATTCATAGTAACATACACTCATCTTAAGGAAGGCCTTAACAGCATATTATGTCTCAGCATAATCTTTATGAATTCCGTATTGGCATAATGTCTTATCACTTCAGTTCTTATCATTTTAAGCTTTAATTCTCCTAAAATAGGCTCCTGTAATGAACTTTTGGAAAAACATCACTTGACATTCAAGTAGTAGTGTTCCTTTATTCTAGGACATAGCCAGTAGATGGCATGCTTTCCCCTCTAATAATGTGCTCAGGCATTTCCTTACCAAGCAACAATATTTCAGTAGTGAAAATAATGTCATCATAAAAAAACTTTACCATCACCTAAGCTTCTTATTTAATACTTAATTAAATAATGACTAAATACTTAGTTCAGCACACAATGAATTCAAATTAATTTCATGCTAGAAGTATAATAATGTATTTTTACATCACCAAAATTTTCTAAGGAAATTCAACTAACACAGTTTTATAGGAATGTACACACTGAACAAAGAAAAGCAGACTTGTAACCATTTTGCTTACCCACTGCTCATATATACTTGTCTGTCTCAACTGTAAGTGGATATTACTAAAAGACATCGGGAAACGAGAGGAAGAAGTTTTATTAAACTGACACTGCCAATGAACTATACTCTCACTTCCCAGGAAATTGCATTTAAGCCACAAACTGCCACCTTGGCTTCTATTTTCCATGAAGAAATAACATTTCCAAAAGAGTCAATAATGTGTAATATTGGTTTCTACCTGGAAGTATACATACCTCACATTTGTGAAGTCAGTGAAATTATTCTTTTCAAGAATGGTTTTTCCAACAGTTACCATGTTTTCAACTGTAAAAACAGGAAAGAAACTACAGTACACTATGGGAGACATGACTTTCACTAAATTGCTACTTGTCTTTTTTTTTTTTTTTTTTTTTTTGAGTTGGAGCCTCACTCTGTCACCCGGGCTGGAGAGCAGCGGCATGCTTATGGCCACTGCAGCCTCAACCTGCTAGACTCAGGTGAACCTTCTGCCTCAGTCTCCCAAGTAGCTAGAACTACCGGTGCACACCACCACGCCTAATTTTTCTTTATTTATTGCAGAGATGAGGTTTCGCCAAGTGGCTGATCTCAAACCCCTGGGCACAAGCAATCCTCTCACCTCTGCCTCCCAAAGTGCTGGGATTACAGGTGTGAGCCACCACGCCTGGCAAATTGCTACTAATCTTAACTCTTAGGGTCCTAGTCAAAAGTCATATCAAATGAGTAAATATTTAAAGACACATTCAATAGCTTAAAGTTACCAAAAATTTGCTTTTCAACAACTGAAATAAAGTTTCAAATTCAGCCCTAGTGCAACATCTATCACAAAGTATAGGTAGACTTTGGACAGCTGTTGAGAGGTATTATCAAGTGGCTATTTAGGACATCTGGTCATACTGACTATACTAATCTCCTTCTAATGATAAGACCACCAAATAATAAGGCAAATTGTTTGAATTAATAAGAAAGGAAAACTTTATCTTTGAGCCCAAATTAAAGGTAGGATGCCTTGTCAGCCTACCCCTGACTAGCTAAACATTTGTGTAACTTTGGCTTCTGGATTCTATCTGCTTTATCATCTTTCTCGGTGCTTTGTGGCCTTCAGATGGGAGTAACTTTGGTAACCTGAGATCTTGAAAGCATAATACCAAACCTTAGGCCTCCTTAGTTTCTGAATGGCATAATCATGTGTTTCTAAGGGGAAGAAGTAAAAGAACCTACAGAAGATGGTTGTTAAATTGCAGCTTATGCTATCACTGTTAATGTTTACTTCTCTAAGTCAGGCTTAAGCTGGGATACTGCCAACTTCCATGACTAGGCCAGTACCACATAGTCCCAAAAAGCTCCAAATTACTTCAGCCATACTACTACATTTTTTTTCTTTAAAATACTCTCACAACCCCAGATAGGTAATACAAAAGTATTAACTCATTAAGAAAACATGAGTCATAATTATATGTTCACTTAAAATCAGATCCAAAATACATGAAGCAGAACCTATTGTCTCTTCTCTGTTTCATCAATATCTACTCTTTATTATTTCCTTCTTTGTACTTATTTTGCTGGCCTTTTTCTAGTATCTTAAATGAAAACTTAAGTCATTGGTTTTAAGCTTCCTTTTCTAATAGGAACATTTAAAGCTATGAATTTCCCCCTTGGCACTACTTTAGCTGCATCCCACAAATTCTGATATATTGAATTTTTCTTACCAATCAATTCAAAACATTTTGTTTGTATTTATTTAGAATTATTTAGAAGTGTGTTAATTTAAAAATATGTAGTGCATTCTAGCTTTTGTTATTTTTCTTTTTTTTGAAAGCAGGATTTATTGAGAGGACAGAAAAGCTCCCAAAGTGGGAGGGGACCCAAAGGGATGCCCAGCTTTTGTTATTTTTCTAATTTAATTCATCTGTCCTCAAAACATACTTTATAAGACTTTAGTCAGTCAAAATGTATTGAGCCTTATTTTATTTGCTCAGAATATAGTCAACCTTGGTGAACATATGCTTCTAAAAAATGTGTATTCTGCAGTTAGTTGGAGTTCTATATGTGTAAATTATAGCCATGGTGCCTGATAGTGTTATCGAGCTCTTCTATATGATTATTTCCCCAGCTGTATAGATTATATAAAAATTACTAATTTGAGGCCGGACACGGCAGTTCAGCCTGTAATCTCAGCACTTTGAGAGACCGAGGCGAGAGGACTGCCTGAGCTTGGGGGTTTGAGACCAGCCTGGGCACCTTGGTGAGATCTCGTCTCTACAATAAATCAAAAAATTAGCTGGGTGTGGTCGCATGCATCTATAATTCCAGCTACTAGAAGACTGAGGCGGAAGGACTGCCTGAGCCCAGCAGATTGAGGCTGTGGTAGCCAAGAGTGTGCCACTGCACTCCAGTCTGGGTGACAGGGTGAGACTCCAACTCATAAATAAATAAATAAATATTATTAATTTGCAACAACATTTATTATGGAAATACTCAAATATACACAACAGTGGAGAGAAAAAAATTTAATAGAATTCCAAATACCCATCAGCTGTAATGTTTGATTTGCAACAGTTATCAATACTAGTTATAACAGCAGCCTCTATTCTGCATAAACCCACCCCTACTTTGAAGACAAACTGAAAAATTATTAAAAAGCTAAAGTGTGATCTCTAAGAAATAACTACTAGAATTAAAATAGGAACTTTCAATAAGAAAGAAGGAGTAGCCAGGCACAGTGGCTCACGCCTGTAATCCCAGCACTTTGGGAGGCAGAGGTAAGAGGACTGCCTGAGTCTAGGGGTTTGAGACCAGCCTGGACAACTTGGCAAGGCCTCGTATCTACAATAAATCAAAAAATTAGCTGGGTGTGGTGGTGCATGCCTGTGGTTCCAACTACTTGGAAGGCTGAGGCAGAAGGATCGTTTGAGCCCAGCAGGTCGAGGCTGTGGTAGCTGTGAGTGTGCCACTGCACTCCAGGCAGGAAGACAGAGTGAGACTGTGACTCAAAAAAAAAAAGAAGAAATGTTTCAGTAAGGTAAATCTAAACTGAATCCTATCTTTATAAGCCCAAAAGCTACACTCTAGCTATAAGTCATACATGTTTTGAAATATACATTTGAAAAGAACTTCAAATGACTAAGGAGCTTTGCTGTTTTCAGAATCAATGTTTTTTAAACTGTCAGTTAATTCAGTAGCCTAAACACTAATGAACTACACATCAAGATTTTCCATCAAAGATTTTCCACCAAACAAAAAATCTGGCTTAATCTGTTTTGTAGGCTACCTTAAAGTACTGATCCAACAAACCTACACCCATGTGACAAAGGCTGTTGAAACAGATTTGAAGTAAACTTAGAAAAATGTCTTAGAAAATGAAAGGTGACATGTCAGAAGGTATGAACAGGAAAATGTAAAATACTTTTGCAATACACAAGATTCAGAATCTCCCTTCAGAAGCTAAAAGTTTATCACTAAGATCTCATAATTAAATTTTGGTGCTAACTCACCTTCAGAGACTACAGGGAAGGTACCAACATGATCTACCAGATGAGATGAGCTCAGTGCTATATCATAACCTTGTTGTTACTGGCCATGAGTTACTAATGTGGAAATTGAGTAATGAATACATGGGTATTATACTATCTTCTTTATTTTTGTATAAATTTAAGATTTTCATAAAGCCATAATGCCCCTTTTTCACAATTCTTGGTTAGACTTGTTTTTAATCTTCTTTGCCAGCACTGGCGCCAATTCAAGACATAACTATGAAGAATACTGCCATCATCTTACCCAGTTCTACCTGATCTTTCTTTAGATCTCTGCAGTTTCGAATATGCTTCTTTGGCACTACAAGATAATGGTGAGGTGCTGCTGGTTTGATATCTTTGAAGCAAACTAGGTCTTCATTCTGAAGAAAAAACATATTGTTAGTTACTATTTTTTAAAATGTCCTAATGCTGTTCTGGAATGACTTAAACATCACAAATCTCAGTCTGATAGAGAAATGGTACTTATGTTAACAACTAAGCCCCACTGGGCAATTTTGTAATTATGCAATAAGTTCATAATGCTTCCTTCATGAGATGCTCATTTATTCTAGACAATAAAAAGACATATAAAGTCAGTATCAGGAAAACAACTATGAATGAAATTCATTCAAACTTCATTGCCAACAATCCCAGAGTTTTTTATTTCATCATACATTTCTCCATTCCTACCCTAAGCTAAGGTTTCTTTACTCTAAATATGTACTTTTAAAGGTTTGACTGCAGAATCACACAGCAAGATAGAGACATTTCTTTTTACATTTAATTTTTTTTCTTTCGAAGTGGAATTTTCCTCAATTATAACAGGAATATCGGATAGCATCTAAATATTCAGGGATTACACTTTAAAACATTTCTTAACGCAATTATATAAAAATACTTTTTTGTGTGTTTAATTACCACTTTATAGCACGAGACTGTGAAATGCTGAAAAAAACTCTAGCATATTGTAATAATTTATGGGTTCCAGCCATTACATGTATGTTGTCAGTTTTCTGGTTTATATTATGCCACATAGTTAATGTATAGGTGAGGAAGAAAGGAAAAAGGGAGTCTTTCAACCTATTAACATTTGAGTTTCAAACTTTTCCAAGAGAAGATCTACACTACCTAAACAACCTATTTAATATCTTATATAAAAATATAAGGTAAAAATTAATCAGTATCAATAAGTATAGTTTCCCTTGGAAAAATTCCCTGAATGCAATATTGCTCATTAGTTCTCCATTCCAAAAGTCAAAATTCAATTCAAATAGGGCCTCATATCCATTCCGGTAATCTTGGTTATCCTAAGATAACAAACATGACAATTATGTCAATTGTACCCATCTTTATTATGGCTTTTCTGTCTAGTAGTAAAATTAAATATTAATATGCATAGAATATTTTAGAAAAGGATAAGGTCAAATCTAGCACAACAAAATTGCCACAATTTTATTTTCCAGCTTGGTTCATAACATAACAATGTTATATATCTTTACTTCCCCTCGAATTATGGCATTACTTTTAAAAAAAAATCCAGAGGCAATTTTTTTCTGGTACAGAATACATCTTGGTTAGAATTAGTTTGAGATGATGTAGCTGAATTCCAGTCACGGCACTATCAATACTTCTTTAGAATAACAGAAATAGTAAGTGCCAGTCTAAAGGAAAACAAGAGAAAAGCTAAAGAAGTTCCTAAAAACCTGCTGTCTCATATTCCATGACTTAGCTGTAAGAATGAACCAAAACTCTTAGCTCTCTGTTTTCCAACCCTGATTCTGAAAAGTTTTGTTTACTAAATAACATATATAAATATATAATTTGTTTTCCCAACTCCAGTTACAAAAAAAAAAAAAACTACCAGTCAACATGCTGTTATCATCACCAGGAGTAGACAAAATTCCTGTCAAAAACAAAGTGGACTGCCTGAGCCCGCAGGTCCGAGACCCGCCTGGGCAACTTGGCGAGACCGCAGCTCTACAATAAATCAAAAACTAGCCGGGCGTGGTAGCGTGTGCCTGTAGTTCCAGCTACTTGGAAGGTTGAGGCAGAAGGATCGCTGGAGCCCAGCAGGTCAAGTCTGCAGTGGCCAGGAGCGTGCCACTGCACTCCCGTCTGGGCGACAGAGTGAGACTCCAACTCAAAAAACACACACACAACAACAAAAAACACAAAAAAACAATGTTTTAGTTTGCCTACACAGTGACTGAATTAGATTTCCACTAAGCTTTCTGAACTACTGAAGTGGCTCCCTGATGTCACCCTCTGTTACATCCCAACTGTTGATCCAGTCATCACTTAAACCATTCATTTTCAAGAAAGATGATCCTCGTACTCCACAGATACGCTGGCAAAAAAATATGAAGTTACATGAGTATAAGGCTATTCTTTGAGGCATGATTTATGATAGCAAAATACTGAAGATAAATGTTCATAATTCATCTGGGAGTCTAGCTGAATAAATTATAGTAAATATTACAATGGAATATTGTGTAGCTTTAAAAAGGGATGAGGAAGATCTTTATATACTTCCGAAATTATTCTAAGGTATACTCAAGTTGAAAAAAACAGCAAGGAGCAAGAAGTGTGGTTAGGCTATCTTGTGAATGTAAGAAAGAGGAATAAAAATATAAACATACACATACATATTTACTCACAATGGAAGGATAAACCAAAAATAGTTTTTAAAAGTTTCTTATGGAAAAAGAACAGGGCAGAGATGACAAGAGAATAGACCTTAGACTTCTCCGAATGTACCTTGCTTTACAATTTGTTACACTGAAAACATGTAAATATTTAACATACATTTTGGAATTGAAAAAGAAATAAACCTTAAAAATAAAAAACAACACAACAAATAAACCTAACTATATGTCATGTTGGTAGCATAACCACACAAAGAGCGAATCCAAGTGACTTGAAAACACAGAACTTTTGACCCTCCACCCCTAATAACAACCACTAAAGGAGCATTTTCACTCCTGCACTCAACTCAGATCAAGGAAAGCTTCTCAAGTATGGGTGTGCCATATTCATCTTTGAATTCCAAGTGAATAACACATAGTAAGCCTGCAAAACTGTTTAATAAATGACAGATGCTTAA
>CAUYQG010197500.1:0-24550 GCA_963574415.1 Tarsius wallacei | reverse complement strand
GAACTCCTGACATCAAGTGATCCTCCATCCTCAGTCTCCCAAAGTGCTGAGATTACAGGTATGAGTCACCACGCCAGGCCACTTTTTTAACCAGTAGCATTTATGTAATGTTGGCAATGTTCTTATCTGTGGGGAGTGTGTATTGGGAAAGTCATGCAGAAATCCAAGAGAGACCTTTGCTGCTAAATGTTGGGAGTATTGGGGTCCATCTGAGACTGAACAAGGGCTGAATGTCACCAAATGCCAGGAAGCAGAAAAATGTAGCACCAGCTGAGACTGTGGAGATAACTTTGGAACTAGGATGAAGGCTGCATTTACTGGCGCTTTCTTGTCATCTTTACTGATAAACTTTTACTTATTTGGCATGCGGGTTGCTATGGTGATGGAATAATGAGAAGAAATCATGCAACAGATGGTCCTGATCCATTTAAACTTTACTAAAGTTTATTCCTTTGAGGTAAAATTATGACAGCACATACCTCGCTGCCAAGACCCAGTGAGCATCATGAGTTTAGACTGACCTTTGTCTTCTTTTTGTGATTCAAGAAGGCCACCACTTGAGCCAAGTAATATGGTTTGGTAAGGGCTGGGGACGGCTGGTAGCAGTAAGAGTTTGCTCATTTAGGAATCTAGAACATTTCACTCTAAAATTGTAAAAAGAGCTTGATATTCAGAGTAAAAAAAATTTAGAGTTCAAAGCTTGCCTCCACCACTTAATAGCTGTGTTTTTGTTTGTGTTTATGTTAGTTTACCACAAAAACCTTATAAATAATAATGTTCTGTATTTGTGCGTTTGTTTGTTTCCTTGTTTGTTTGTTTGTTTTTGAGTCCTGGTCTCACTCTGTCACTCAGGCTGAAGCGCAGTGGCACAGTCATGGTTCACCACAGCTCGATCTCCTGGACTCAGGCAATCCTTCTGCCTCAAGCTCCTGAGTACTAGCTGGGACTACAGGTACATGGCACCATACCTGGCTAATTTTTCTTTTCCCCATAGAAACGGGGTCTCACTATGTTGCCCAGGCTAGTCTCGAGCTCCCAGGCTCAAAGGATGCTCCCATTTTAGCTTTTCAAAGTGCTGGGATTACACTGCCCTGCCTGTATTTCACATTGTGATTTGTGAATTATGATTGTCAATTTCATAAATGAGCTATTTTTCCATTCTAGCTTTGATGAAATTTTTAATTTATTTTATTTTATTATTTGTTTTTTGAGTTGGAGTCTCACTCTGTCACCCAGGCTGGAGTGCAGTGGCACACACAGCCACCACAGCCTCGACCTGCTGGGCTCAGGCGATCTTTCCACTTCAGTCTCCCAAGTAGCTGTAACTACAGGCGTGCATCACACACCCAGCTAATTTTTTGATTTATTGTAGAGATGAGGTCTCGCCATGTTGCCCAGGCTGGTCTCAAATCCGTGGGCTCAGGCAGTCTTCTCGCCTCTGCCTCCCAAAGTGCTGAGATTACAGGCATGAGCCACCCACCCGGTGATGAATTTTTTTAAATGAAAAAATTAGAGATAAAAGAGCCTCCTATTTTTATCCATTTTAATTTTTTTTTACATTTTATAGATTTTTAAAATTATTTTAAATATGTGGGGTACAATTCAGGATTAGGTATACAAGTGTTCATTGCACAGGTAAAGTTTGGACTTCCCTTTGGTCCTCACTTCACCCGATTTGAGACCAGGTACCCTTACTGATGTTGTGTCCCCCACCTCATTTTAATGTTTTAATCTTTGACTCCAGCCTGGGCAACTTGGCAAGACCTCATCTCTACAATAAATAAATAAATAATTAGCCAGTCGGTGGCACATGACTGTAGTTCCAGCTACTTGGAAGGCTGAGGTAGAAGGATCGCCTGAGTCCAGCAGGTAGAGACTGTGGTGGCCCAGAGCATGCCACTGCACTCCAGTCTGGGCAGCAGAGTGAGACTCCAACTCAAAACAAAAAAAAATCTGACTATTTAGTCTAAAGTGTGGAGTACATAATTTATCTGAGTCCTTTAGCAATAGCAAGAGAAGCCAAATTTCAGCATATGTGATAGTTAAAATTATATAAGATCATTTTTTAAACATATGCCTCCATTTTCTGTCTTCCAAGATGTCATACTCTTTGTAAAGAAAATGCATAAGAGATAAAGTGTGACACACTTCCATCTCTGCAGAATATTTTTCTCTTCACTGAAACTTAATTTATAGATTCCACATAGAACAATATTTCTAAAATTATTAGTGTATCTATATTAAGCTTTAACTATTTTTCATTTGTTTTTTTCTATGGAAGAGAAAACTACGGTTTTTCATAATGTGCTATATTTTACAAGTTTTGCAACTTTTTAAAAAGAATTTTCCTCTCACTATGAATAGTCTTTTTTTCTTCCCAATTATGCAACAAATACAACTATACAAAAGAAGCCGTTGGTTTAAAAATACATGGCAATATAAAAGGCTTTTGTTTTCCCTTGCTTTGAGGAAATTCAATATCGTGTTTTAGAAAGGTTGGCAGAGGTGGCGATGGGAAGAAAAGGAGGTTCCCTCGCCCTAGTTTCAAGTCTTTTAAACCAAGCTTACATTCTAGGCCATCCACCATGGATGGTAGTGAGGCTCCTGGCTTAGAATATTTTACATACAGAAAAAGAGCTTTTTTAAAAAGAAGTGTTTCATAATATGTATTGGAAATAAAAATAGGAGAGAAGCCCCAAAGAGGATAAGCAGCTCATTCTACACTGTGATATAAGATGGCTTGTGCCAAATTCTTCACGTCCTACAACGCAGTAGTCCTCAGCAGTTTGGCTGCAGGAGAACTTCAGGCAATGACACCACAAAAGAAGAATGCAAAGTGAAGTTCATCATTGTGCTACATTCTCTATTATTAAATAACATTCAGATTGCCTCTCCAAAACCGGTTCATTGTCAAATGGTTCATCAACTTTGGCTGTGATACTAATATATGTCTACGTCAGCACAAAACAGCTAGGAAATCATAAGGATTAAGAACAGGATAGCTTGAAAGCAGCTTCTATATATATATATATATATATATTTTTTTTTTTTGAGTTAGAGTCTGCCTCTGTCACCCAGGCTAGAATGGAATGGCAAATTCATGGCTCATTGTCACCTTGACCTCCTGGGCTTAGGCAATTTTTCTGCCTCAGCTTCCCAAGTAGCTAAGACTACAGGCATGAGCCACCAAGTCAAGCTAGTTTATTTTTTATTCTTATTTTTTTGCAGAGACACTATCTTACTATAGTGCCCAGGATGGTCTCGAACTCCCAGCCTCAAGCGATTCTCTTACCTCAGCTTCCCTCAAAGAACTGAGATTATAGATATGGGTCACTGCACCCGACCTAAAACCAATTTTTATACAATTAAACTGATAAATCTATTAGGGACAATATATATAACTTATTTTTGAGATGGAGAGAAAAGATAATTAGTAATTTATTTTAATCAGCAACTGAATCTTACATTTGCTCTTTCTCTTGGTCAATAACATTCATCATTCAATATATATTGTTTAGCTTGACTAATAGCGTATCTGATGTTTCTCGTGATAATATTATCATATTACTTAGCTCATAATACCAAAGTTTTCAACAGTCACAACATAGACAGAATAAGTGTGATCATCACTTTTTAAAACAAGTGGTAGTTATTCTCTTTAAGAGTATTAAAGATTGGAAATATAAGTGGCACATTTGCCTATTATTCTATTATTATTAAATGACCTTTTTTTTGCCTCTACACTGCTTTTGCAAAGTGCTCCAGAGTATCCCTTAATGTAAAAGGGAAAGTCACAGCAAGCACCTTGTCATAGTAAAACAGGTGCAGTAAAGAAACATAGCTATTGAGCCGTTAGAATCCAGACTTGCCTCACATGCAAGTAGTCATCAAGGAGAGTGGATAAAATAAGACAGACAATACATGTTTTGAGTCAAGCACCTCAGTGTTTAGAAACATCCAAGTGACATTTTTTTTTTAATCTTTAAAACACGGTTGTCATAACATAGACAGATTCACACTTCTGCAGAAAGCTAAATTATATTTGAAAGTGCGGGTAAAGAATGAGAGCATCCTTTTACTTGTGTGCATGTGCATGTGCAGTTCTTCTACTAACAGAAAATTATTTGCTAACAATTACTCTGGTTTAATATCTCAGCTATCGGATATTAATAAGCCATGTTGTTTATGTCAACACTTCATATTTTAGTGTTTTCAGGAGTCTGACTTCTTTTGACTCTGAAATAGATTTTAAAACACACTGTCTTATTCTGTAGCACTTGAAATTAATAACCATCTACATTTTAATGTAGACCCCACTTATGTTTAGGAGAGTCAAAGTGTATGTGAAAAATTAACATAATCTTATTGTCTCACTGTTTTTGTTATTTTTAGAGATGCCTAAAACAATGTTCAAAAATGCCCTGTAGCAATTTCTTTTAAAGTCACTGATTATTGGCAGGATATCAGCTTACCTGTACATATAACTGAAGGATGATACATACTTGTCCTGCCTCAAAATAAGTGATTTTTTTAATAACAGTAATCTTACAATATGAATATTTGCATAGGATTCCTTTAAGAAATTATAAAAATTGGTTTTTCAGAAAATCTCCATAATTATTATGATGCTGAGAAAACTTGTTTTGCTAAAAATAAGATAAACCAATATTGAACTGAATGTAGATTTTTGCAGGCTTGAAGTTGGATTACCTCCTAAAGGAATAAAAACCTTTGTTTTCAAATGAGAGATGTCTTTAAATTTCATAGTGAGTCAATATTTTCAAGTAAATTTGCAATACGATCAACTTCTCAAAAATTTGGTAATATTCTCATTTTTCTTTAGTGAAGAAACATAAGAGTGAGAATGTTGTCTGTAGAACACTATGATGAGATGCATTACATCAAGAAACTGAGGGACTCTTTAGGTAGCCACTCTTGCTCATTCCCACTGACACATCAGCATGAAATTGGAAAATAAGTTCTCAAATTTTTGGCAATATATTGGAATAAGAGGATTAAAATTTAGAACAGGCTATTTCAAATGCATAAGACAATAAAAATGTATATTGAGCCTGAAAAATAAAAGAACAAAATGTTGAATAAAAATGTTTTGGATTCCAAAATGAAATGAGAAACTTGATTGAAAATGATATTTATATATTTATTTGTACAAGATTTTTCAGGAAACTTTTATTGTTGGAAAGGTGACAAAGAGAGTTTGGAGTATATGAAATATAAACAAAGGTACTGTTTGTAAGACATTGAAGTTATAATTGATTTTCACCCAATAAAGACTCAGAAGTATACAATAAAAAAATTTTCCTATTTAGGGTAGTTTAGTAAACATGCTTTTCTGATGTGGTATGTGAAGTATTTATAATCATTTTTTTTTTCTTATTTCCATTTTGTAACTACCATATGTGGGCATATATATTTAACTGTTATAAGTATAATATGCAGAAGAAATGCAGCATTAAAAGTTTTAATCAGACTTCTTATACCAATAAAATATGCCAATGACTACACATTACACATTCATGAAATTGTAAATTGTGAGCCTTTATTTAAAGTTTTTAATAAAAGCTTCATTTAACTTAAAGACCTTTGTCTGAATTTTCATCTTGATCTTTTGTTTTAGACCTGTTCCTTGGACTTCAAAGCTCTAATCACTTTTTACAAAAATTAAGTGCTATAGCAAGTTTTTAATTCTCTGTGTAATACAGTCAAACTCTAGTCCTCTGTTAAATTACTGTGTACCTAGAGAAATTTATTTTGCACAAAATTGAACAAACTTCCTCTGCACAGAATGCAAAACTTCAGGGTTTAAGTTGGATTACACAAAGAAGCACATGCCTTTCTTTTCAAAGAAGAGTGATTTAAAAAGCTTATGATGACTTAGCAAAGCATTTCTTATTTTTGAAGATCAAATGCTGCTTAAATGCTCTTTTTTTAGTAGTAATTTCTAAATTAATTGGAAGCATACAAAGTGATTTGAAGTCAATAATTAAAAAATCATCTTCTAATTATTTTCATTTATTCTTTATGTTTTATTTTAATAAATAGCAGATTATAATATACCTTAAACATTTCTGATGCTTTATTCAGATTAGGTTCATCTAAAGAAGGGAGAATGCATTTCTACATTTATTTGTGGTAACTGGAGTAGTCACTGTATTGGACCAAAAGAAGATTGTTTGGCAGTGTGAAATACAAAGTTATATACAAGATACAATATTTTAAAAAAGTAATAAAGAAATAAAGAAACATCCATTGATATTGACAAATATTCCAATCTAAAATAAGAATACAATTAAAACAAAACCATTGAATAGAATTTACAGAAAAGTAAAAAATAATTAGGAGTACAAAGAAGTCAGTGGAAACATAATAAGTGAGAAAAAAATTTAAAAACTTGAACACAACAAAAAAGGTGATAGAAAAAAGAGTAATGACATTTTAAACTGCAGACTGATCTTTCTATGTGCCTATTATTTCAATGCATCTATTTGTCTCCTATATTTAACATAAGTTGGATATTTTAAAATAAATTACAACCCATTTTGAAAACTTATAAATAATAAAATCTTTCTATGAATGTTTATGTAAGAAAATCAAAGCTGAGATTTTAGATTTCTTATAAATGTCATAAATAATTATGAACCTCAAAACTTAAACAGAAGGCTAGTTTAAAAAAACTCTTTACAGTATCTGCAAAAAGTGAATATATTCGTTTTCAAAGATCAATTCCATGCCTATGTGCATACCTAAACCAAATAGCAGTGTACCTATATGTTCAATAAAAGGCATGTACTAGAGTACTAACAGCAGTGTTATGTGTAAACCCAAAATATAAACTACCCAAATGCCCAGTTACAGGAAAAGGCATTATTAGTAAATTGAGGAATAGCCATACAATGAATTATCTACATTATACAGATACATAATATCATTTATATTAAATACAAAAACATACAACACTAGTCTTTGGTTTTAGATGTCAAAAGAGTAGTTAACTGTAATAGTGACTGGAATGAGAATGTTCTGGGATGATGTCAATGTTCTGCTTTTGAATTGACTCTAATTAAATAAGTTTCATTCGACTCTAAAATCTACTGACCTGAACACTTATGATATAAGAACTATTCTCTACAGATGTTATACTTCACTAAAGACTTAAAAGGACATAGAAATTAAAAATGTTGCCGGGCTCGGTGGCTCAGCCTATAATCCCGCGCCTTGGGAGGGTGAGGTGAGTGGATTGCCTCAGCCAGCGAATTCGAGACCCACCTGGGCAACTTGGCGAGACCTCGTCTCTACAATAAATCAAAAATTAGCCGAGCGTGGTAGTGCGCGCTGTAGTTCCAGCTACTTGGAAGGCTGAGGCGGAAAGATCGCCGGAGCCCAGCAGGTCGAGGCTGCGGTGGCCGGGAGCGGCCACTGCACTCCAGTCTGGGCGATCGAGTGGGACTCCAACTCAAAAAAAAAAAAAAAAAAAGTGATTACTATGTATTGATTTTTATAAATTAATGTAAGCTGAAAACACTTAATCATTATATGTCTTGAAAAGCAAAACAAAACCCAAACTTTCAAAGACTTTTCAGATCACATAAGGCTGTCGTGAGCATGACACTGCACTACAGTGTGGGCAACAGAGTGAGACTCTAACTCGAAAAAAAAAGATACAAAACGCATAGACTGTATTGTAACGTTAAAACTCTGTATTCTTCTGCTTTCTTGACATTCCCACAAACAGGCTGTGAGCACCCCACCCAGGTGACCAGATGCACATGTGATAAGGCAGGCCCCTGTCACAAATTCTCCTACTTACTATCACATGACCTTGGCCTAATGACCTTCAAATGGACCAATGAACTCATCTCATGCCTTTAGTTTGTGAACTTCAGCCTGCACCCCAATAAAGGCCCTAGCCCGTTGGTCCTCATGCTCTCTCAGCTCCTCAACCTACTTAGTAGAGCCTTAGTAGAGCTCCCTTGGCAATTGTCCCATATAAACCCGCTGAATGGCATGAGGTCATTCTGTCTCTCTAGAACATGTGATCATAATAAGCATTGTTTTCTGGTGCCTCTTCTGTGTTCCTTCTTGTGGCTGCTCCCAACTGACCATTTCATAAAAATAACTTGGAGTTTAAGGAATATAGGGAGAATTAGTATGGAAAAACAAAAGTGATAAAGCTAAAATAAATAATTTAAATAACAGAAAAAAAATCATGTATTTAAATATATTTTTAAATATCTGTTTAAAAAATTGTGTAAAATCTTGTCAAATTTCTTCAGAAAAAATCTTTAATAGGAAGTTTCATGTCTACTGATCTAGAAACTGCGAAATGATAACAGATTGCTGTTGATGATTCCATGCTAATATATTTAATTAATAGATTCACTCAATTATTTTTATTAGAATATGTAATAAATCTATTGAGTAACACTATAGCAAATCTACTAATAATTGAGAATAAATACTGAATAGTTTGCTAATAATGAAGAACCATTTTTTTAACTATTACGTTAAAAAGGTAGAGGACTCATATGGTATGGCTTAGTGAGGAACTATCAGTGTACCAAAAATCAACTACATCTCATAGCATTTAAGTAGTTCTGGGATTTAGACGTTGCATTTTTCAAAGCAGAGTTTGAATAGCATTTTTTTTTAAAAGCCAATGTGAAATTATTCTCATTAGCAAACAGTAATTAAATCTTAAGAAAAATATTTTAATATTTGACAGTTTAATTCAATGTTTAACAATATTCAAAGGAAAGTATAACTAAACATATCTAAGCACAACTAAGAATATATTTTTCAATCTATCTATACTTCAAAATATTCTGGAAAAATTTACATAATAATATATATGGTAAAAGTAGCTGAAATTAGTGTATTTGGTGTTTCAGCTTCTTATAATGTACTGAAAACAATATATTTTTGGCTTGAAATGAAAAGTCAAGTTCAAAGGTAACAAATAAAAATAAACTGATAAAATCAGAGTGTATAGAAAATTTAGGTCAACCAGTAGGAAGAGATTGGGTAACACATGGTATGAAAAATTAGCTAATTATGTCCATTTGAGTTAATAAGATAGGCCATCTCTTAATTGGAGAACCAAAATCCCAAACCCCTCTCAGTGCAAATAAATAAGACACTCTTTTAGAAAGAACACTTAGTCATCAAAATCTGGCTAGTTCAATTCAATGACCAATGGATTCACCACACTTTCATGAGAGTGACAAATGTAGATATTAAAACATCCACATTCGTCAAAGTATGTTAAGAGATATTATTTGGTAAGAGCTGCATGTTGCTCCAGTTTTTCTCATATTTTAGAAAAGGTTTTGATTCACTAGATTTTGTATACCATTTAGACTTGGGATGTTTGGAGTTTTCCTGTAGATACCATATTGGAAACCATGATTAGCAATATCAGGGTCAGACCTCATAAAACATACATGGAATCTACAATGGGGCCTTTGTAAAAAGGTACAGGTGTATCGAGTAGAAGTTTGTTAAATTATTTGTAGGGGTACATGAGATGGCAAAATAATGATAAGATCCAAACAATACCCTTTCAAACAAGCACAATATTTGCTGAAAAAGATTAAGCTACAGGGCTAGGGGAAGGATGAGTAAGAACATGGAAAAGAATGCTACGGTGTTGTGGAAAGCCATATACATGTGAAAATTGAAAGTTTTCAGGGCCAAGGACTTTGATAAGTCTTGATTCTAACTGTAATTAAAGCACAAGTCATAAATCATAAAGGTATTTTAATTAAAAACCGTTTGAAGAAAAAAATGACAAATGTGATTTTGACAATAAGTTAGTTTGAGGAAGCACTAGTTTAATCATTACTTTTTGTTGTAAAGATATAGACCAAAGTTGGAGATCATGTACATATCACTTATTCTAATGGCACACAGATTAAGAACTTTAGTTATCATTCATCATTCTAAAATTGAATATCTTTCCCATTTGTTTCCTGGAAAAAAAAGGAAGAAAGTTACCAGTGATAACTAAATGTTTAAACAGTTATATCTATGTATATTTATATTTAATATGGCCTTTGTGATAGAAACTACTATTGTTCAAATGGGTTTTACAACATATTTTTCTTGTTCCAAAATTTTAATCTATGTTAGACACAGGAAATTTAACTTACCAACTTCCTGTAATTATCCATAGACATAATGTAGTGATTATGTTTTAATTAGCCTAAATTTTATATACATCTATGTAAATAATCTTTAATTATAAAAAGCATTTAAAACTATATTTGTGGTAGATTGTGAAGGTAAAATTACAATTATATTTATAGTAGGTTTATTTAAAAAGCAAAATAAATTTTTTTTCCACATAAGACTTTGTGTGAAGAAATAAGAAATGTATATTTACTGTTACCTTCATACGTAACATGAAGACTGGTAAAGTTTCTAAGAATCAAATAATATATGCATACACAAGATGTAGAAATAAATATTCCTAGAAATGGTGATACAAATACAAAAACATCTTTTGTATCACCAACTCATCCTAAAATTTATTTACTAATCAATAGTTCATTAATTATACTGCCTTATTTCAAAAAATCATTCTGATATTTTCTAGATTCATAATCCTGAGAAAAAGATACCCAACCTGTATTAGAGTTAATTTATTCATACATTAAAACTAATGCATGGGAAGAACTTTGTTTCTTCTCAGAGATTATAGAATTAAATAAAACAAACCACACAATGCATACTGCACATAGAAAAATCAATGAATTATTAATTTTAATGTAATTAAATTCAATTGATAATCCTACCTGCCATTCTGTCTACTGTGCTCCTAGCCTTGAGGTATTATGAAAGCCATATTTACTAAAGGCAGGAGATACTTTTAGTTCAAAGACAGCACATTTCATTCAAATATATCTTTGATCCTGTTTCTGTTTAGTGTTCTGGAATGTACATGGAATTCTCCAAAGAGAGCCAACCCTCTTTTGCTACATTTTGTGAACAGTTTCTAATCTCAGTACCTGACAGTACAAAAGACTTTATCTCCTCAGCACCCCATGTGTTTGTCTCTTTTTATTCACAACATTGCTTGGTGTATCCTATTTTCTGTGTACTATAAATCAGTTTTTGTATCACCATTTCTAGGAATATTTATTTCTACATCTTTTGTATCACCAACTCATCCTAACTATAGATTGATTAAGTCCTTGGTGATTTTATATCTTAAAAAACACTCTTTATTGATTGCAACTCCAGAAATCCAGATTTGTACTCTTATTTCCCAAACTTGCTAAGAATCAACTAGAGCAGTGGCTTTTATGCCATTCCTTCTAAAAGCAAAACGGTTTCAGATGTTTTTTCCTACTATTTTCCGAAAACTTCTCTGAGGCAGAATCTTGGAGTTGAATTCAGTTCTTCTTGACTTGTTTTGACTATCTCCACAAAAACGCACATATAAATCTTCACAGCTACAAAATTACTTCAAATACTAAAACTTTAACTCTCCCACAATCTATGCCCTATAATCACGGTTTTTTTATGGCATCTCAAACTGGGAGAAAATATCTTCCTCTTTCTTTGTTAGCAGGTGAAATAATATCCTTGACTGTCTGTTAAGTTTCTCCTCTTAAATTGGACCACACAAGTGTGGAAAGGCTATTTTGATTATCCTATAATTCTGACTTTCAGTTGTGAGCATATCTAACTTACTGTGGGCAAAACAGTTAAGGACCCAAGGACAAATTACCACCTTTCTGTTCTCAGAAAACCAAATTATGCTGCTATCCAAAGGAAGATTGTTTTTAGTGGATCTGTTCAATTGTTCTGAAAGATACAATTAAAATGTAGAACACAAACATGCATTATACATATTACACTGCATTGTGGAAAGAAACAAAAACACAGGTACATAAAAGTAAAACTGCCTTCCAAATTTCACAACTCTCTAAAAATAGCACTATAAGATGCCTTTGTAAAAGAAGACATTAGATCTGTTGTTGGTGTCAAAACAGTTCTTGGAGGGTAAGTGTTGTGAACTGTCACTAAATGTGGCATCCATCTTATCTATTAACAGCCTAGGGAAGGCTGTTTTCAGAATGCAAAGTTTAAAAATGAAATTCACTTCTTGGGGTTAGAGCTTTTAATGGACCGACTGTCACAGATAAGAAAATGATGGAGAGTACAATGTTTCTGCAATCTCATTAGTTGGATGTATTGTGAGAAGTGGAAGTTCCCAATCTCCGGAATACTAACATATACCAGAAGCTGAGGCCAGAGGAGAAAAGCAATTCAAAGTTCTAGATATAACTTTTATTCTTTTAAATACAGCATTAAAATAACAATTTTCATAACAATGTCTTTTTCTTATTTCTTATTAAGCAATAAAGAAAACATTTCATATTATTTTGGCATAGTGTCATTCTTCAAAATGAAATCTATCTCAAGTGGCCAGAGAGCGTCCCTTAATTTGAATATAGTTGGCCATTGCACTGCTTTCCTTATTAACTAGAAAGAAGATAATATATTCAATCATTAATGTCACAAGGACACTTTTTACAAGTGTTTGTTTAAAACTTTGAACATTGTGCAAATGTGACATTTATGGAATATTTATTTAGAGGAAGCACAGGATACCTGAAATGGAATAGGTTATAATGAACAAAAATATATTGGCGCACAGTCGTGGAAGTTGGGAAGTCCAAAATCAAAGCACAGGCATCTGGTGCATTCCTTTCTGCTGCATCATTACATGACAGAAGGCAGAAAGAAGGCAAATTCATTTCCACAAGCCCTCCCATTAGGATTCACCTTCCAACATTATTGCGTTGGAGGTTAAATTTCAACTTAAGTTTTGGAAGGGACAAACATTCAAGTTATAGTATTCATGAAATTCAATTTTTTGTTAATCACTTATATTAACTGTCACATGTGAAACTAGATCTCAACATGCAAAAACATCTGGATGTGAATGCAAACTACACCAATCATGTATAATTGGTCAATAGCCAGATGCCTGACTATAGCTTAAGTGACAAAATTTGTTTCTCTATAAATAATAGTGGCTTTCTCTTACTAATTTATCCTCTTTTTTCCAGTTTTTTTTTTTTTTTTTTTTTTGAGTTGGAGTCTCACTCTATCACCCAGACTCAACCTGCTTGGGCTCCGGCGATCCTTCCGCCTCAGCCTTCCAAGTAGCTGGAACTACAGGTGCGCGCTACCACACCCAGCTAATTTTTTGATTTATTGTAGAGATGAGGTCTCGCCAAGTTGCCCAGGTGGGTCTCGAACCCGCGGGCTCAGGCAATTCACTCACCTCAGCCTCCCAGAGCGTGGGATTACAGACTGAGTCACCGAGCCCGGCCTCTTTTTTCCAGTTTACCAGACAAAATTTTATAAATTAAAGCATTCTGTTTTTTTCATAACTATATTTTCCACCGAAATGACTGAAAAATATTCAGATGGAGATGTGTAATAAAACCATAAAAAATAGTCTAGATTTCTGCCCCAGCTCTGCCACTTTCTTTTATTTATTCATTTATCTATTTATTTTTTTGTCTCAGGCAAATGTCTCTGAGTTCCTATATATCCATTTGTTTCTGATAACTAGATAATTGTCATCATCACATATAATATAATCTTAAAATAGTTTAACAAATACTGAAGAGGTGTTTGAGTACTCTTAAAGAATGCATTATATATGGGCAGCAATGACTAAAAATAATATTTTCCCCAAGAAAGTAATTGCTATAGATGTGTGACATTTCAGTTGAGAGAAAATATGCCTGTTGATACCTACCACAGTATTTTCACATTAACTGGAAAAATAGAATGACTTCAAATAACATAATAATAACTAAAATGTATAAAACATCATTTATATTCCAATTGTTATGCTGATGGCTTTAAAGATTCTCTTACAAAATTCTCAAAGTGAGCCTAGGAGGTAAGTAGCATAATGACTATTACTTTAAGAGGCGAGGAACCTGAGACTAAGGGAATTTGGTAGCATGTACAAGATGAAACAGTAAACAACAGAACTTTAGTATTTCCTTTAGAGATGTAGAAGCGTTAGGGAAAGAACCCATATTTTAGCCAAATAATTCTTTGAGAGGCAATCTCTCTTTGTTTCAGGAAATACCTGAACTACAGTGACTTTTTAAGTAATCTTTTAAATATTCTTCTTTTTATTCAAGTGAAAAACAGTGATTTCATTATTGAGAAATATATAGACAATCTTACATTAACTATATGTTTAAAGTTGCTTGACGTTTCAACAATAGTTTTGGCGGGCAATGCAATTTTCTCTTGGTATTCCCCACAGAAAAATTGGCAGAAAAAAAAATACCTTAAATATTTTTAAAATGCTGTTAAGGGCTTTTATTAAAATAACCAGTGTCAGGTAGTGGTTTTTTTTTGTTTGTTTTTGTTTTTTGTTTTTCCCAATGTCATATTCTGTTTACTTAATATGGAGAAACTTTCCAATTTATTTGTTTGGCTCACAAGGAATCTTTTTGCTAACCCGAGCATTCAAAAATCAAAATAGTTCACTCTAAAATATAAATTTCTGACATTTCTACAAACATTGAAATATCTGCCAAACTTGGTTCTGCATTCCAGTGTGGCAAAGACCCATGGTTGCCGGGTCGCAGCTGCCACCTTCCGGCAAGCCATGCACTTTGCAATGTTTCCAAGCCACCTGGGGCCTGCTTTGCTCATTCACATTCCCAATCTGCTCTAAAAAAAATCATCTGAGTCATCTGCAATCTTCTTAATACCACCATTTAATACTTTTTTTTTCTTCCAAATACTCATTAGGGTTTTTAAAATGCCCTGAATCCAAAGCAGTACACATTTTTTTGTTGCCAGTAGAAAGGAGGATGTATTCATTCGATTAATTTCCTCTGGATGCTTTGAAGTAAAGCATCAAAGAATTGCTGTTTACCTCTTGAAATGCTAAGATTTGATAATGGAATAAAGAAAATCTGATTCAACTTCCACTCAAAGGACAATGGCCTAGCATTGGAACTTTACGCTTAAACAAAGAAATGTCACAGTTCATTTTAATCTTTTCTTGAAAGATATGTATTTAGCATTAATCTTATTTACCCTCTGGCTTATATCAGTAAAAATAGTTTCCCTTTAATGTGATTTTTGCATGTAGATTTCTAATTAAAATATATTTGCACTATAAAAGAAGTTTTCATCCAAAGAAAAGAAAATTTGAAGTTATTTTAATCTACTCAAATTTGTACTTTCCAAAAAACTTCCTAGATTATTGAATTGTAGGTTTTTCCTATAGAATAACCTGGTCCATGCTGTTCTGAAAAAAATCTTGTATATTAACCCATTAACCCATAATTACATGTGCGTTTTCTAAGCTGACTGAAAACAACAAAAAGAATAAATTCTATTAAATGTAAGAAATGGAACATGTATCACTTAAAACATCATTTATGTTTCTTGGAATATTATTAAAGTTTGGTTCTTTATATAGACAAAAAATTTAAAAGGAGATATAGTTTCATTATCTTTAAATTCTTAGGTTGTCTCTTCTCTTATTCTCCACTTCTAACTCTCTCGCTTTCTCCTGCTTTCACATGTACACACATGCACACAACACACACATGCCATTTACACACACAAAACTGTAAGAGCTTTTCCCCTTAATGTCTGAAAGACAATTCTTAAATAATATTTTGGAACATCAGTAAAAAAATTAATGGTATGATGTCTGCTCCTAAGAATAGTCTGTGTTATACTCACCTATGCTGATGGTTAGGATGGGCGATATTTTAAAATTATGTGGAGGTAGAGCTAAGTGGCTCACACTTGTAATCCCAGCACATTGGGAGATGGAGGTGAGAAGATTGCCTGAACCCATGGGTTTAAGACCAGCCTGGGCAACTTGGTGAGACCTCGTTTCCACAATAAATCAAAAATTTAGCTGGGCATGATGGCACGTGCCTGTGGTTCCAGCTATTTGGAAGGCTGAGGTGGAAGGATCACCTGAGCTCAGAAAGTCAAGCCTGCGGCGGTCATGAGCGTGCCACTGCACTCCAGCCCTGGTGACAGAGTGAGGTTCTGAAGTAAATAAATAAATAAATAAATAAATTATTAAAATTATGTGTGACACAACAATTTACCAAGAACTTTGAAGAATACACATGTTCTACCATGGTTTGAATGTGTCCTCTCTGAAATTCAGGTATTGCCAATGTGATAACATTGGAAACTAAAGCTGTTAAGAGGTGTTTTTCCCTTCATGAGAGGGATTAAGTCCCTGTAAAAGAGGCCTCAGAAGGATTTGGTTAGCTTGCTCCTTGTCTTCCACCATGTGAGGACACAATAGTCCTTCTTTCCGATGATGCAGCAATAAGGTATCACTTTGTAAACAGAGCAATTATCACAGACAACTGAACCTGTTGGAGCCTTGATCTTGCTGGCCTCCAGAATTGTGAGAAATTTCTTTTCTTGATAAATTACCCAGTCTCAGGTATTTTGTTATAACAGCACAAAAACATGCTCTGACTTAATAGTTCACCCTGTAGATACCATACTAAAAAATCCTAAATATAATTTAAATCAACTGTTTATCACAGTTTCTAATACTGAAAGCCTGAAAGCAGAATATCAGAATTAGTGGTTAATATTTTTTTTCTTATATCAGGTATTTTGTTATAATAGCACAAAGACATGCTCTGACTTAATAGTTCATCCTATAGATACAATACTAAAAAATCCTAAATATAATTTAGATCAACTGTTTATCACAGTTTCTAATACTGAAAGCCTGAAAACAGAATATCAAAATTAGTGGTTAATAGTTTTTTTCTTATATCATAAAATATATTATTCTGATGCTATTAAGATATATATGATATATGTAATTGATATATGTCAACATATATGTGTTTGTATATATCGAGTAAAAACTAAAGACATCAAATATACCTCACTTAATGTTAAAATACTCAAAAAAATGTCTGCAGTTTCAAAACACAGGAATTTTGTGTGTGCATGTGTATAAATGTTTGTGTGAAAATTTACAAGTTGAATCTAAAATGTATTTGAAAATTCAAAGAGCCAAGCATAGACAAGATAATATTATTTAAAATGAAGGACTTACATTCTTGGAAATCAACACGTACTACATAAATAATAATTAAAAATTCCATTTTTATTATAATTTATATAGTCTAGAATTTAGTATCCTGTATATACTCTTTAAAAGTTACTTCCTATGTTTTAATAGCTTTTTATTTTCCTTAATTTATCCTACTTTGTTTCCAATTTTTTCAGTAGTGACCTCATATTGTATTTAAATACAGAAACCAAATTTGAAAAACTAAACAGTCTATACAAATAAACTAGCTGGTAATCCTGGACATAAGATGTTGGATCCAAGGTGTTTCCTTTAGAGTTTCTACCATCTAGACAATCAGAATTTTAAACAATGAATAGTTTTCTATTGCTCACCTCTGTCTCTGCCTTTCTCTCTTATCATCTCAACATTTACCTTTCCTCTGCAACTTGTTACAGTTGCTCTCCTAAGTCCCAGATGTCTTATTTAACTCTGCTGTAACAGAATATCATAGACTGAGTAGTTTAAACAATAAATTTGTTTCTCATAGATCTGTAGACTGGAAAGTCCAGAATCAAGGCACTTTTCGTGGAACTGTGCTCTGGTGGGGGTACTCATGCTATTTTGTCAAAGGCTGTCTATATCTTCACGTGGGAGAGGGAGAGAGAAAGGAGGAGGGAGGGAGGGAAAGAGAGAGGGAGAGAAGAAAGAACTCATCCTATCATGGTTCCATCTTCGTGATAATTACTTTCCAAATGCCTCACCTCCTCATATCACCTTATTGGGGATTAGGGTTTCAACATTCAAATTTTGGGGGAATGCAAACATATAATTCATAACACAATATATATTGGCTCTCTTGATATCTCAGTGAGTGATTCTGGATACAGCACTCTTCAAGATCTGCAAAAGATAGATCTGAAAAAGTTTCATGGAACCCCAGAAATATAAGCATAGGTGTCGCTTACTGTATTCTTATTTTCTTCCTGATCTCTGTAAATTAAAAACAAAATACTTGAAGTATCATAAGTGTGCAAATTTATACACAAAATGAACACACAAATATCAAGAAATATGCTATTAATAGCACCCTAGAGTTCTCCTCCTGCCCTCACTCAGGCATACCAACTCCTGCTCTAAAACTAACCATTGACTTGGTTTATAGGACCATAGATTATTTTATATGTTTTAATCTTATATAAATTGAATGATACAGCTTGTGTTAATTCCTCTTTACCTTATTTTATTCAATATTATTTTTTTGAGTTTGATCATGCAACTAGATATTTGATTCTTTTTATTACTATATATTACTTTATTGTGCAAATATATCATAATATTTAACAATTAGTGTAGATAAGAATTTGGGATAACTTCATATTTTGTCAGTCACGAACACTCTTAGACTCCAGTCTTGAGGCATACATGTAGGTATATCTGATGAATGCAAATTTAGCACTGAAATGACTGTATCATAGAAAATACATATGCTCAGTAATCAAACATTTTTCAAAGTGTTATCTAAAAGATCTAGTTTCTCCACATTCTATTCAATATTTAATATAATTAGTCAGAGGAGTGTTTCGTAGTATCTCATTATGGGTTTATTTTGCATTTCTTGAAGACAGATGATATTTAAATTATGTGCCTATTTTTATTGCCCTTTTGGACATTTTTGTGAAATCTCTGAGCAAGTGTTCTTTTATCTTATATATACACACATATATACATATGCACTTATACACAGAAATGTAAGCACATAAACATATAAAAATGCTCTACATTTAGGATCATTAAAGGTTATATGCTCTGTAAATATCTATCTACTTTCATGCCATGGCCTCCTCATTAGCTCCCTTAGAAGTATATTTTGAATAATCAAACTCCTTGATTTTATATGTTCTAATTTATCAGTATTTTAATTTTCTGTATTGTGCTTTCAATGTCCTATTCAATAAAGCATTATTAACTAACGTGTGTCAGGACATTATTCAATAAGATTATCTTTAAGAACTTCACATTTAGTTATGCTATTCCTTCTGAAATAGAACATTGTGTATGGACTGAAACTGGGGACAGATTATTTTTTTTTTCCCCAGAGTCTCACTCTGTTGCCTGAACTGGAGTGAGGTGAGATAGCATGACCGCAGTTTATTGCCTCCTGACCTCAGCCTCTCATGCAACTGAGACTACAGATGTGTGCCACTATGCATTGTTAAGTTTTTCTTTTTGTTTGTTTGTCTTGAAGAAACAACATCTTGCTATGTTGTCCAGGCTTGTCTCAGGCAATCTTCCTGCCTCAGTCTAGGAAAGTGCTGGGATTACAAGTGTGAGTCGCTGTGTCTGGCTTGGAATAAAGTTTTACATTTTGATTTTTTTTTATTTTTGTGTTCATTTATTTATTTACTTTTTAATATTTTATTTTAAAGGTGTGTGGTACAATTAAGTATTAGGTATACAAGTGGACATAATACAGGTAAAGTTTGGAGCTTCTTTTGGCTTGACTGTTTTATATAAATAAATAATTTACAAAATTATATTAATTTTAAATTCCCCCCCCCCTTTTTTTCTGCAGTGCTACATCTAAAAAATGACTTTATTATAAAGGTCATATGTAACAAATCCACAGCTAATATCATAATAAGTAGGAGTAAGTTGAAAGCCTTTTCTCTGAGAACAACTTTCACAAAGATGCCCACTTTCACCAATTTTATTCCACATAGTACTGAAAGATTGACCGAGATAAATTAAGCAAGAGAGAGAAAAAAAAGGAGGAGTTCTCAAATTGGAAAGCAGGAAGGCAAATTTTCCCTCTTTGCAGATGACATAATCTTGTAATAGAACAACTCAAAGATTCCATCAAAAAACTCTTAGAACTGATAAATGAGTGCAGTAAAGTTGTAGGATGCAAAATTAACATAAAACATTGGTAGTATTTTTGTATACCAGTGATGAACTAGCTGAAATGAAATTTTAAAAGCATTTCCATTTTCAATACCTACAAAAATCATAAAATAATTAGACATAATCTTAATTAAGAATATGAAACATCTCTACAATGAAAACAACTAAACACTGATGAAAAAATTGAAGAAGACACAAACAAATGGAAAGACACCTTCAGGTCATGAATTGCAGCAATTAATATTGCTAAAATTACCATACTATGCAAAGCAGTTTACGTATTCAATGTATTACACTGAATTTTTATATTGAGTCAGTGTATTGCAATTTTTATTCCTAATAAAAAACTAATGTCATTCTTCACAGAAATTTTTCAAAAAGCCCTAAAATTTACATGAAACTACAACAGATCCTGAATAGCCAAAGGAATAATGAGCACAAAGGAAAAAGCTGGAAGCACTACACCACTTGACCTCAAAATATACTACAAAGTGAGAATAATTAAAATAGCAAGGTATTGATATTAGAATAAACATACAGACCAATGGAACAGAATAGAGATTCTAAAATAAATTCACACATTTATAGCCAACTGATGCTTGAAAGTCATGCAAAGAACATTGACTTGGGAAAAGACAGTCTATTCAATAAATGGTGCTGGAAAAACTGGAAACTTGTATTCAGATGAATGAAGCTAGACCCCTGTCTCTCACCATACAAAAAATCAACTAAAAAAACCTGTAAGACTCAAAACTATAAAACTATTAGAAGAAAACATTAAAAAAAAATACTTCAGGACAGTGGTCCAGGAAAGATTTTATGGATCTGAGTATAAAAGCACAGGCAACAAAAATAAAAACAGACAACTGGAGCTATATTAAACTAAAAAGCTGCATAACAAAGGAAACAACCAACAGGGTGAAATTACAACTTGTATAATGGATGAAAATAATTTGCACTCTATTCATCTGCCAAGGGACTAATATTCAGAATATACAAGAAACTCAATGGCAAAAAATCAAATAATCCAATTAAAAATTGAATAAAGACTCTTGAAGACATTTAACAAAAGAAGACATACAAATGACCAGCAAGCATATGAAACAATGCTCAACATCACTAATCACCAGGGAAATGCAAATTAAAACTATAATAAGATATCATCTCACCCCAGTTAGATTAACTACCATCAAAAAGACAAAAAATAACAAATGTTGGCAAAAATGCAGAGAAAAGAGAACATTTATGCATTATTAGTGGGAATGTAAATTAGTACATACATTATGGAAAAGAGTATGGTAGTTTTTCATAAAACTAAAAATAGAATTACCATAGGATCAGCATTCCCACCACTGGGTATCTATCTGTAAGAAAGGAAATTAGTGTATCAAAGAGATATCTGCACCCCCGTGTTTATTGCAGCACTATTCACAATAGGAAAAATATGGAATCAATCCACATGTCTATCAACAAAACCACAAAAGAATAAAATCCTATTATTTGCAACAAGGTGGATGAAACTGAAGGACATTGTTTTAAGTGAAAAAAATCAGGTACCAAAAGATAAATACTGCAGGTTATCATTCATTAGATTTCTTCTTGCCAACCTAACCCTGTGGGATCTCAGTGAAATTTTCCACTCTCTGGTAGGCTATATCCACACTCTCTCCAAGTAAGGCTGTGGAAATACTCCATTGGTAGCACCACAAATGTCCGTTGTCTTCCTCCTCTGGTAAATGTGGGAACTAAAAAGCATTAGTGGCAACCAAAGAGCAAAGCAAAAGGAGCTTAGAGAGGCAGAGAGTAAAATTATAGTCAGAGGCTGAAATGTAGGGGGAGGGAAAGATAAGATTTCTTTCCTTTTTTAATGAATACAAAATAATGCAAGATAGGAAGAATCATTTCTAGTGTTTTATAGCACTATAGGGTGAATATGGTTAATAACAATCTATTACATATGTTCCAAAAATTAAAAAAGAGAATTCTAAATGTTCTCAATACAAATAAATTGTTAATGTCTGAGTTGCTAAGTATCCTAATTACCTGATTTTACCCAGTACACATTCTATACAGGTATAAAATTGTCACTCTATACAATAAACATGTACAATGATCTTGTATCAACTAGAAGAAAATAACATAGATATATAATACAACACTTTGCAATCTTATATGGGCCCTTTACTCCTTTGAGAATTGGATAGACACAATGGATACTCAAAAATTACACCAATAAAAATGTATGGTGTACCAAATGAAGTTAATTTATTAATTTTTCTCAACAGTATATTTGTACTTTAGTAATATAGGCTCTTAGTTGCTACCTACTTTCCTTTAACTTTATTTTACTTTCATCTGCTGATATTTTCATAATTTTTAACTCAATATCTTGACTATAGATTTTTCAGCCTGTATGCTTAAGATAATAAGCTTCTCCACATTGTCTTTCTGATAGTATATGTACTTTTTAACAACGTTTTACTTTTTAAAATTCATTTAGATTTAGGGGGTACATGTGTAGGTTTGTTACATAGGTTTATTGCATGATGGTAAGGTTTGGGCTTCCATTGAGATAGTCACTCAGGTGGTGGAGTATAGACTTTCATTTTCAACCAGCTTATGATGGGGTGCTAAGTCTTAAATGGTCTTCTGAGTAATTATTTTTTGTAAGCATTCCTCCTTTGCCATCTGTCAAGACACTAAGTCTTGAAAGTAAAGGGTACTAGAGAGGCAATGCAGGAGTAAGAGGCTTCTTGTCTCCTGCTTGCTTGTTTTTTTGTTTTTTTGTTTTTTTTCTTACAACAGTGATGCTCACCTGATGTTGAGGATAATGAAGCTGAGGTAAGCTTCAGCACATTCCTGAATGCAACTTTAGAATAAGTTCTTCTGGTCTCTGAATTCAGCAGCATCCTCATGCCTATTCTAGCCAACTTCCCAGGAAGTTCAACAGCACTCCACTCATCCCAATTGTAGCTTCCCCTGAGTTTTCCTCACTCCCAAGGAGGCAGTTTTCTGCTTGTCAACCTAACCCTATGGAATCTCAGTGAACTTTTCCACTCTCTGGTAGTTTATATCCACCCCTTCTCCAAGTAGTGCTGTGGAAATACTCCATCGGTAGCACCTCAAATGTCCATTGTCTTCCTCCTCAGGTGAATGTGAACTGGTCTTGATAATCTGTGTATATATCAAATGACTAAAGAAAGCATTAGCCAAATCCACTATAAAATGGTATGTGCTCAATTGTGTCCCTAGTTGATCAAAGATAGAAATATTTGGTACCATCCAAAGAATACTTATTTTTGGTTTTTGCAGTCAGGTTTTGTATAATGCACTAAGTATTGCAATATCACCCACAGCAATATAGATATAATCAACAGCAAAAAAATTCCAGCTAAAAATCAAGCCTTGGTGTGTATGCCAACCTGGGGCTTGCTTTGAGCTCTGTCTACGCCATGGATTCAAGGAAAGTGGTGCCGACCAGGACTGGCCTATAGGCACCTTGCACACTTTGGTTCTGTCCTGCAGCTGCCTGCATGCTCCCTTTTACTACTTTGGAATTTGAGTTTCCTTCCTCCCACATTGCATTGGGTTGCTTATCTATCTTGCTAGAAGTCACTGCTTCCTTAATCAAATCTACTCACATCTCCTTGCAGGTCACCCTTCTGGGATCCTTGGCAGCTTTCTTTTCTGAGAAGTCTGATTTTTCCATGGGGATCCTATTTTCATGAGTCCCACTCACTGTGGATTACCACAGTGCAGATGCATGCCGTAGGCAACCATTTTCCTTTTCCTTTTGGAAATCAGAGTGCTAAGTTGCATAGCTCTTTGTTTGTCTTCTCCAACCAACAAGTCAGCATGTCTCTGCTTTCCACCTGAGTTAACCTAGCATCCCTTTCCAGTCTTAACTCTTCCTGCAATTTCTGCACCTCATTCCTAGTAACTATCTCCTGCTCGGTAGCCACCCAGAGAGCACAAAGCAGAGGCCATCCCACATCCACCATGATTGCATGGCTGTCCTTTTACTTCTGAAAGTGTCCTTTCTTATCAATTGCTTTCAATAATTTCAGCAATCCTGCTGGCATTTGGGGAACATCCCCATCCTCACATGGCAGCCCCCAGCTATCTATCAAGCAGTCAACTTTGAACCACATTGAAACATTGGCTCACCCTGGTATTTCTTCCAGCAACTTACCAGCTTCACCCCCCAAAGAAGTCATCTAGAAGTTCAGCAAGAAAAGACATTGGTTAATTTAAACTTATGGAAGGCCCTGATGATGGCAGGTGGGTGAAGGAGGCTCACCTCAAAACTGTATAGCAAACAGTTTTTATAAAAAAAGCAATCAAGCCGGGCTTGGTGGCTCAGCCTGTAATCCCGCGCCTTTGGGAGGCTGAGGTGAGTGGATTGCCTGAGCCCGCGGGTTCGAGACCCGCCTGGGCAAGTAAGACCTCATCTCTACAATAAAATCAAAAAATTAGCCGGGCGTGGTAGCGCGCGCCTGTAGTTCCAGCTACTTGGAAGGCTGAGGCGGAAGGATCGCCGGAGCCCAGCAGGTCGAGGCT